>WEKX01013701.1:76729-113725 GCA_013390025.1 Pitta sordida | reverse complement strand
TCGACCAGTCGAGTCACTGGATCATAAAAGGAGATCAGGTTAGTCAGGCAGGACCTGCCTTTCCGAAATCCATGCTGACTAGATCCAATGTCATGGTTGTTCTGCAGTTGCTGTGTAATGGCACACAAGACCATCTGTTCCATGACTTTGCATGGGACTGAGGTCAGGCTGACTGGTCTGTAGTTGTTAGGATCATCTTTCCTACCCTTCTTGTGGATGGGTGTCACAAGCTGGTATGAATGTTAGGAGTTTACTTTCCAGGAAATATTTTGGCCTCGAAACACACAAAAAGCACTATCAAAGAGTTTCAAATCTTAGAACATTAGACAGGGAGCTGAATATTTACATCTTTTTCATCTCCTGAATCTCTCTGTGGGCAGTGGTTCCTTCCAGCCTTAACTGTTCTGCGATTCTGTGTGATTTACTACCAAGCTTCCAGTGACTGGTTTCAAACACATCGGACTGTCTCGTCACTTCTGCCACTTGCCATCTCACGTGCAGGCTATGGAGTGAAATAAGGGGCTCCAGGAATCAGTAGGCCTAGAAAGAGGATGAGTCTATTAAAGACCAGGCTGGTGGGAATTCAGGCAGGGAAAACAGAGAACAATGGGTAGCAACAAAAAGGAAACAGGGAAATGCCTGTTGTAATCTCTGTGACAACACACAGCACCTCTATATTGTGTTACTGACATCTAAAGGCAAGCATGAGTGTCTGGAGGAATCCTAGTTAAAATAAAATACAAACCAGCTGGGCCTAGTCTTTTGCCTCATCACCACTCAGAAAGTTGGATCCTTTACCCTACTTACTTTCTTTATGCCTCTCAGATACAGCTCCATCATCAGGCTGTACCTGCTGTAGAAGCAGGTGAATCCCACATTTAAGAACAGCATCAGCTTGCATCCGTGTGTTTAGAATTCCTTATCATTCCAGGAAGTGGCAATTACTACTTTCATGAGAACAACCTCAACAATTTTGCAGAGGAGAGTAAATAAATTAACAAAGGATGTTTTTAGCTCTGGTCTGTAAAAACCCTAGTCAGAGACCACTAAAGATAGCAGCAAAACCTGGTGCAGAGCCTCGGCTGGTGCAGTTACACAGTTAATACATACTCTAGTCTGAGCTGCAGCCTGCAGACAAGAGTGGCTCTGGAGACTGCTATGTTGTTATCAGCAAGCTACTGATACAGATGGATTTTGAAACAGTGCTCTTCCACCACAATGGTAGTCAGTTGACAACAGCAGGTTTTTTCCAGGAAACTTTATGAGAATTCAGTAGAAAATAAGACTGTCCTTACATTGATCCATTTGCAACACACTCCACAGCTTATTTAGCATCTCCTCCCACTGTAGATCTTACTTATTCATGTATCCAGCCTCATTTTACTGCATCTCAGACTCCTATAAAGGCTTTTGCATCTTCTTAAATTTCATAATTCTGAAAATAGTTTCTAGGAAAAACAAGGTTTTTGTCTGCTTATGAAGGACTTCCTTCATGAAATAAGGCTTTTAAAGTACTAAAAGTCCTGTAAATTCTATTTAAATAAAATGTTGAGCCACCCACAACGAGTTCAGAGCTAACCAGTTTCTGTTTTGACTTACTCCTTTGCACAATGGTTGAGATGGATTGAGGCAGGAAGGACAAGTTCTTACTGCACCAGCTAGAGCTGCAGAGAGGCTTCAGAGCATGTACAAAGCGAGGGAAGGAAGGGAAGGAAGAGGGAGGTGCACTGTTTTTCAAGATGGGAAAAGAATAATAACTGTGCTCACACAGAACCAGATGGAGCACCATAAGTTAATGCTAAGGCATTCCTGCTAATCTCAAGGTCATCTCACTGATGGCCAACTTATATCCATTTTTTCTAAGGGCAAGACTGGGAAGATGCATATGCCTTTCCCTCATTTAAAACTCTGTGACTGTTTGTTGATAATAAAGGCAGATAAAACAAGATGTCCGTTTCACTCTTATTTAAGCAATCCTATTACCTAATTAAATCCAGTCCGTGTGCTTTTCTTCCTCTCTCCCCCAAAATCTTGAGATAAAACCAACATAGTCAAGACCTTCTTTTCACATTCACTTTATTTTAAAAGTTGATTAAAAAAAATCAGAATTTCCTTCAAATGTCACTGTAAGTTAAAAATAGGAAAGTACCAGAAAAGCCTTTTATAGTGCAATCATAACAGTACCACATCACTGCTGAGTGCCACAATTAAAATGATCCATTATGACAATGATGTGATACATCTCTGCATTTGGTCTTTCAGGATGTAGAAAAAAAATATTAGAATTTTTGTTCTGTCTGTCAACCATTTTTGCAAGTGAGGTACTCATATACTTTGAGATTGTAAAGTATTCTTTACTTTCCTTTAGATGCTGTGATATGACTATTTTTAAACACATTTTTGAGGTGTTAAAGTAACATTATTTTACAGCCACCAAATCTGCTAAGACAAGGAAAGGAAGACTAAGAAAGAACCCAGAATATGTCATATTTCTAGCTGGATCCAACAGTCACAGTTTATTTGGAAGACTGTGGTGAGGACAGTTATGTTACCTTTTGTGAATTAGGTAAGAGTTGCAGGTGTGAAATTACTTTTGATATTTAGATAATTAAATTAATTTAGGAGACAAGTTCATGTTGACATTTGCGAATGAAAGTGGATGCTGCTACAGTTTAGACCAAAAATGAAATGTGAAAACCCTTTAAAGATGAAGCATTTAAAGAAGCATTTCTGAATTACATGTATGAATACTGTTTTATCTTTACAGTGAAGAGCAATCACAAGAGAACTCTTTTAATAAAAAAACCCAATCTTGTTACATAATGCATAAATGATGATAAGAGTTCACAGTACACTACCACTTAAGTAAGTTAATCTTAATTTATAAGCAGCCTTATTAAGATATTCATTAATACTTTGTTGCTTTAATCTATGTGAATTCAGATCAAGGAAAATTGCAAAGTTAAAGGAATTTTCAGATGCATTTATTAAGTAGATAAAAGGCAAAAAATTTACCATTGCGCCAAATCTTGAATATGCAATGAATTACACTAGTGAGTACAAACCTAAGTTTAAGCACTTACAGGTATTTGAAGTACTGTCTTAAAAACCATTGAGAATCCTGGTAGCCAGTTGATAAGACTCATGCTCATGCAGGTCCCCTCCAAGATGACTTGGCCGTGGAATCATTTGTTGCTGATAGGAGTGTTACATACTCCAGTTGTAGTGTAGGAACAACAGGAATATGGAACAGTATAAACGCCATTTGCAGAAGGTGTACTACTGGAAACACAAAAAAATCAGCTGAAGAATAAACTGAAACTAATAGAATTTGCAATTTTTCTACCACTTAGTCTGCAACACCCTGACCTGGACACAAGAGTGTTGCTCAAAGTCTTGTCATCTCGCTGAAATCAAAGCTAACAACATTCATTGCCTCTTCCTCATCCACAGGTCTAGTCATTTCATAATAACATGAATCAGGTTAGTCAAGTATACCACCCTTCACAAATCTATACTGTCTGTTCTCACTAAGCTTCTTCTCTTTCATGTGCTGAGAATTGTCTTTCAAGAGGACTTGTGCCATCATTTCTGAAGCACATAAGCAAGGCTGACACACCAGGTCCCATGTATTTGTAGAGGCTGAGATTTCTCAAGTGAATCCAGACTTGATCCTCCAACACCATCTCTCCTATTTGAACATGTCTCTGGGCGCAAATGCTAGGGAAATGCCACTAAAGACAGAGGCATTTTTTAATCTGTTGCCACCCAGCACATTCAGCCATAGGGCTACATTTTCATTATTTGTTCTTTTTGCTTCTAATGTAACAGTAAGTGTGTCCTTGATATCTATTTTCTGTTTCAGCTCTAGCTGAACATTTGCTTTCCTACTACCACCCATGCCATCATGTGCAACTTCTACATTCTTTTTTTTTTTTGTAATCTGCTTTTCCTTCCTATATGTTCTTTTTGCACTGGAACTCAGCCACGTGTTCCCTATTTTGTCAAGCCAGTCTTGTGATACATATAGTTACTTTCCTGAGTCCTGGCATGGACAACACTTTGCGCCTTACAAACAATATCCTGCATTCCTTTGCTCTCCAGTGATACCTTCTACATGATCCTGCTTACCAGTTCCCCCTGAATAAGCCAAAATCTGCCCTGCTGAAGTCCAGGGTCTGTCCCTTGTTCTTTGCCTCAGGATCTTGAACATTGCTGCTCCATGGTCACTGGGGACAAGACTACCCCAGATCCCATGAAGAAACTACATCATTTCAGATCATAGCTTTCAAAGGGCTGAGGTGCTCAGCCTCAGCCTGTGCCTACAACACAGGTAGTAAAGATTACTCCTCTAAGACTGAAGTTGCAGGACTCAGAATACTCAGGAAGGTTCATTGTGCAGCAGAAAATGTGTTAATTTTCTTTTTCTCCATAAAAACATAAGAAATAGCAAAGGCTGTACAGCACATGTGTATGAATTTCATTATTTAGGGGAATTTATATTATCAGTTCCAACATGTGACATAAAAACATTAATTCTTTATAGAATAGGACACTGGAAGGTTTTGAAGCTGTGCTCTTATCCTTGGCTTTTAATGCCCAGCAGTAACAACTGTACCAGCCTCCTATGAATTCACTGGCAGCTGTTTATTTCTTTATGCCTCACTGTCTTTCTCCACCCTGTTCTCTCCTAAATTGTAAGCTCTGTGTGGCAAAAAAGCCTTTTGTTCATTGTTTCATGGTGGGGTTTTTTTAACAGCACCCAGCACAATGAGGAATAAGGTTCCTAAGGTTTACCATAATACTAAGCAATGCATTGTCATATTTTTTTCTATTTTTATATATGACATTTTATACCCTTTTTACTCAGGTCAGCCAGAGTCCAGAAGCTGCTCTATACACATCTTCTCGAAGAGAGTGGTTTCAGCCGTGGTGAGCAGATTGTTTCAAGTACTCTTCTTCAAATATATGTAACATAAATACTGACCAATATGTCATCTACAGATATAATCAGCTTTCTGAAGAGAGACAGAAGCACAAAAATGTGACCTTGTTACAGGCTGCTTTTGTCAGAGAAAGAAAACTGATCATTGTTACAGTGAGTGTTTTTGTTAAAAAAATAACAAAAACACAAGTCAGAAGCAACATGATGTTGTTCTTCGTGATAGAGGAAGAGAGTTCTTATTAACTGCCACTAAATTATTCACATATTTGTACTTAAGTTTTTACAGCATGCATTTAGGCCCAGCTTTCACTTTTGAAAGCTTCTGAACAACAGAATACCAGTGTTTCATCATGCCATCAGTGACAAACAGTCATGTAGAATAAATTTCACCATTAAAGAAATTACACACTCTTCACAAGTGTAGGTGCACGATTTCATGCATAATGCAGAAAGTAAAAACAGTTTGTCCCTAAAGGCTTAATTTTCTCTTTTAACAGGTTTTCGCTGTTTCTTCCACAATTACAGTATATCCTCGCTGCATTGCGACCTCTCCATTGCGACCTCGCTGATTCTGATTCAGTGATTAGTGATGTTCCCCAGCTGATGCATGCACAGTGCCTCTGCTTCGCCAAGGGGTGGCGCCGGCGCTCCCTGTGGGGTGGGACTGGCCCAGCCTCATGGGAAGGGTCTCAAGTCACACTGTCCCCTGTTACTCTAAGCACAGCCAGGGAACTGACCCTCCCCCAGGGCACGTTACTGTTTCCGTGGCTACAGATGGGGAAGGGAAGTACCCCAGGAAAGTGGGACTGGCCATGGCGGTGGTGGGGCAAGTGCTGTGTGCTGGGACAGAGCAGCAGTAGGACATGCCAACTCCACTGCCGCAGCTACAGCCTGCTCATACCGCGCAGGGACAGGACAGTAGGTGGGGACGGGACGACGCAGGCACAAGCACTGGGGCTGGGGCGGGGGCAAGGAGGGGAGCAGTGGCCCAGCGGGGCAGTGTGAACATGTGCATTCGCAGCAGACTGGCCCTAGCTGCAAAAGTTGCAGCATTGCTGAAGAGAAGCCCAGGGATTCTCAGGGAGGTCTCCCCAGTCAGAAAGGGCTCAGAAACTGTTCCCTTTGCTCCCCTGTGCTGAGAGAGCCCGTGGGGAGAAGCAGAAAAGTGTTCACAGTGCTCCGGAGTGGTGGGGGCTGGAGCAATGGGCATGGCCTTCATGCATATTAATGACCTGCATGTCATTAATATGCATGAAGAGAGCTTTGACATGACCCGTTTCTCGCAAATGAGGAGATATAACTGTATTTGGTAAGGCTGAATTCCTTCTGAAGCCTAGAAAGTGCTACCTAAAATGTCACTACAGTTAGTGGCATTTCGGAAGAAAAACCAGCAAAATGTATTACTCCTGCCTCTTGAGATGACACTCCTCAGGTCAACAGAGAGGTGATCCAACAGTACTGACAGTCACCCTCATGCCAAATGCTTCAGTGTTTAAAAGCATAGTCTATAGTCTATGCAAGCATAATCAAAATAGCACAGGGTTTCAGGAACACCAGTGAATGACTCTATATTCTCATCTTGCCTGTATGCCAGACCTGTTTTACTGTGGCAGTATTTTGAGGGGAATATCTTTTTGTTTCAGCAATGGCTATCTATTCTGAGCAAGATTTTAATAAATTAGTCTCTACTTTCACATATGTGAATAAATTTGCCAACACTTCTAAGCATCTGCAAATAAAACAAACAAAAAAAGTGATTTCGTGAAGCTTAACTTGCATGTTTTCTACTTTGTGTGTATTTCTCTTGAGAGAATTTCTTATGCTCTGAAGCATGGATTTATGCCACATGAATCTCTCAAAATATCAACTATTTAGTCCTGTAAAATGTGTTATATATGTGTATAATAATCTCCTGAAGCAAATTTACCACATTCACCTTACACCATGGTATTTTTTCAAAGACAGAACTAAGAAACAAGTATTATGTCTGAATGCAGCTGTAAAATTCTTATAGCCTACATATGCAAAATATTTAAGGTGTACCTCTCAGAATTTGTTTCTTTTATCAGTTAATATTTTTCCCAAGTCTCCTAGTTTTTCTGAGATGTTCATAATAATCACTTTGCTTAAGACAGTACTTCTCTTCATTGCATGTAGAAAAGAAATAGCTGCATAATTTGAGTTCTTTTTTAGGGGATTCTACACACAGCAAAGGATTCTTGTGCGTAATCTTAGAAGGCTAGCTTTTCCTGTTTGTTTTACACTGAGAGTATGGTCCCTCACACCTCTACTAGCTTGCAGTAGCTAGCTATTTCAGCTGATGACTCACAAGGGGAAAGAGACTTATGAAGCAACAGTTTTCTACCTCACCTCATCAGTACTGTCCATACCAGAACATCATGTGAGACAGAAGACTGTGCTGCCTTTTGTCAGCCAAGATCAAGCCCCTTAGAGTGACAAAAATCCAGCTAATCACCAGTGGTAGCAAGTTTTTTTATAGGGGTGATCAGAATCTTATGGTATACAGGGTGGCTTTTCTATCTAAGCAGCTTCTCTGAGGTGGTCACCAAAATCAACATTGGATGTGGTAAAGTCAGTGTTTTTCCTGCACCTACTGGTACTAAAATTATTTCCTTAATACTAACAAGTAATTCATGCTGTTTAGAATAATACTGAATGCAGGTTTTGAGGGTAAGTGCCAAAGGTATGGAAATAGCAGTGAAGGAAGATCTAGTGCATGCCATTCTAAATGTGAACACGTAAGAGAAAATTCACAGAGCTTCAGAAGATCCAGGTGTCCACCTAGTGTTACTCCAAAGCATTAATTTATTGGATCCTTTCCTATGAGCTCCCACACCTTCAATTACATTGTAAATCCACACATCTGAATTAGATTCAAATAAAACAGATTCAACGAAGTGCTGCACCCCTGTTCATGGTGAAAAGATGTTCAAATACTATGGTGTCAAAAGATCAAGGCAACTACAATTCCAGCTAAGAAAGAATTTCTAGAAACTGAAAAATTTCATGGAGAACTACAGCACAGATAGAATGTTTCTTTTGTCAGACAAGAAACAAAAGTTTCAAGGTACAAAGGAATCATGAAGATTAATTACTTCACTGATATTAACTCACTGAAGTGAGCACTTCAGCAAATCAGCACTACTTTTGATGACATCTACCAAGAAAAATGTAATACGTACCATCTTTCAGAATTATTCATTTTCACAGATCACATGTTTACTGAAGCATTCTTTGCTTACTCATGAAGTTGCAATATTTTGGGGACATGTTTTTTCTCAGTATAATGCCCATCATAACCACTTGAGTAGGTGCATCTAATAAAAGGAAATTGATGCTACAAGTGTAATTACTGAGAGAGACGGACAAGCTGAACTATCCATGATATGTTTGTCTACAATGTACATACAATATCTTTGTCAGGTAGCCATCTTGTTGCCTACTGGCGAAATAGAACATTTTTGTTCAGACTCCATTTCAAAGCCCTTTTAAAAGTACTGCCTTAGTCCAGGTGGTAAATAATGTTTCTCAGACTCTAGGGGATGTAAAAGGACTTAGTTTTATGAGGGGACTAAGCATCACAGAATTGCTGACACCAAGGTACTTGTATACAGGCATTTGGATAAAAACAACTGCAACTGAATAGTTGTTCCAAACTCTTGCAGATGAAAGAGGTTTGGGATTCAAAGAGACAGAGAGGATGTCGGGATCATGTTCAAGATACTCGAGAACAACTGGATGGATCCAGTAAGTAGTGATTAGGCAGCTGTTAATCTGTGAAACTAGTTTTGTCATATTTTCTTTAGAGTGAAGAGAAGACATATTCCGGAAGTGCCTAGAAAGAAAAGAGAAATGTTGTAGTGAAATATCTACTAGAACTTAACTTGGGCTTGGATCCACTCTGAGAGAAAAGGGTTCAGGGCTCTCAGAAATTAATGCCATTGTCAAATAGGACAGGTTTGTTTGGACTGTGTTAAGGGTTGCTCTAATGTCCTATTTGTTGCTCCAAGAACTGCTCTCCTTCGCCCGTAGTAGGCTCAATTTCTATAGATAATTATTAAAAACTCAGAATGAAGCAACCTTGGGAAAAGGAGCAGTAAAGAATGCAAGCAGTGCTAAAACCAGCCCCAGGCCAAGTTGGTATTATTGCTGCTGTAAGTTTGAGACAAAGAATAATTATTGCTAATACTAGAAATCCACTTTAGTACAGTGGTAAGTGTCCCCACCTGGCGTGTGGGAGACCCGGGTTCAATTCCCGCCAGGGAGACAGTGTTAAGAGTTGGACTCGATGATCCTTGTGAGTCCCTTCCAACTCAGAATATTCTGTGATTCTGTGATACTAATTTGCAGAGTTTGTGGAAAGGGCCTGGTCACTGGCAAAGCACAACAGTGCAAAAGCCTAAAAGTGATGTGGCAATCCATAGATGCTGGGGCACAGCAATAAAATGTGCTGACAGGTGCAACAGAGACTTATGAAAGTGTTTGTTTCACAAACACATCTGCTGATTACAATATGTTGGATGATTACTTTTCTGTATATCTTCATCAAGAAACTGCATTTCATGAAATGCTTAATCAAAAAGGACAATTTACAAGATATTACAAACATAAGCATGGCAAAGTTATCTATAAACTTCTTTAGTACTTAAAGCAGCTCCTCTGCTTTATGCTAGACAAAGATCACCGCAAAGAAGTCTATCTCGTTGCCAATGCCATCGTGAAACCCTAATCTCACAAAGAACTGCNAAGCGACACTGAGGGACCTGCTCTGCCTTCCACAGTGGCTGTCCCTGTCCCACAGCCCCCCAAGCACTCCCTGCTGTCCCCAGTCCAGAGCCCCTGAAGGCAGTTTGAATTTTATTAAGCCATTGAGAAAGTCAGCACGTATAAAACTTCCACAACACTTTTTTAAATTCTATAAATTCTACGTGCATACATACACTGTACACACGAATACATGGCATGTCTTGTGGCGGTGCTGCACTGGGTCTCAGTGGCCACCTGGGACATAATGCAGTGTGACCCTTCCACTGTAGGGACTGGGCACGGAGACAGACAGGACCGGCTCAGGGGCCGGGCACGGTTCGGCAGGACTGTACACTCGAGGGTGTGCCAGGGAAACCCCGAACCCTCCCTGCGTGCCTTCCCCCAGGGAGCCGGGCATGGGGCGGGACCGTCCCACCTCACAGGGAGAGCCGGCACCGCCCTTTGGCAAAGCAGAAGCAGAGCACATGCGCTGGGTATAAAATATCATAGATCCCCAGAGCCGGACTGCGAAAAAATTGCTTCGTAAATGGGCAGGGTTGTGAAAGAGAAGTCGTGATACAGCGATGATTCACTGTATTGTATGAAATACAGAAAAAGAGGGGGCAACAGAAAAAACAACCCGAAGTTTAATAAGAGAGTATACTCTCTGGTAATCAATACCTGCAAAGCAATGGCCAGCAGTTATAGGATCCCTGTTTACAACTTGGATCTGCAGTGCAAGGGAGAAATGAGAACATCGTAGATTTTGCAAATAGGTGAATTTATCAGCAGAGCACTTCTGGGCTTGAGCAAGTCTGGAGTCTGGTCTGTCTCAAAATTTGCAGGAATTCACAGGGCATCTATATCATAGAATCATAGAATAGTTTAGATTGGAAGAGACCTTAGAGATCATCTAGTTCCAATCCCCCTTAATGATTGTATCGTTCCAACTCCCCTTCATGTTCTACATCTTTTACTAGACCAGGTTGCTCAAAGTCCTGTCCAACCTGGCCTTAAACACTTTCAGAGATGGGCATCCAGACCTTCTCTGGGAAAACTGTTCCAGTGCCTAAACACTCACATAGTAAAAAATTTCTTCCTAACATCTAATATAAACCCACTCTCTTTTATTTTAAACCCATTCCACTAAAAGTACAGCAATTAATATAAGAGAAAGCCATTAGCTTTCTCTTGCTCCAGAAAGTTTCTAGTTCACTCCAGACAGTCTCTGCTGTGCCAAAGCTACCTATATCAGCTTGCACTCTGTGCAAAAGTAAAGCTGGACTTCGGAGACTTCTGTAGTATTGGCCCATGTTGTCAGTTTCAGATGACTAACTGATTGACTTGCAGCACTTGACCTAGAACATAGAGCTGTATTAGCTATAAACATACATGGTTCAAATAAACAGTGAAGTAAAGGGTGCTAAAGATCTTTAAGGTGGTGGGAAGAGAACTAGTAGGTTGTCTCAAGTTTACACTTAATTCCTTATCATTAACTTATTTTCATTAACATTATCATTATCATTATCATTATCATTTACATCATTTACAACATTTATCATTATATATTCATTATCATTAACATTTTTCTTCAAGAATAGAGATACTGTTTTTATTGATAAAACAGTGGTTATGTGTCATATTTCTTAAATTGTGTTAAGAATCTTTAGTTACTAAAGAAGCATGGCTTAAAACATTAAAGCTTCTGTTTGCCAGTAGGGAGGAGGAGAATGCCAATAAAAATACACATCAGTGGTGCGATGTTCCAGGCTACCAAAGGCTACTAAACCCTGGACATAGAGTTATATTTTCAGAAAGCATAATTAGAATTTATGCTTCAGATGTGACTGCTAATGTTTCTGATCTTATTTCATTTACTTCTTGGGGTTGCATTGCAGGTTGTAATCCGACAATTATTCTATAGCAAAGCAAGCATATACAACACTCTTATTTATCTACATCCAGTTGCTTTGAGTATTTGACAGATCATGAATAATTTGATTAGGTTTGTTTGGTTTCATTTGGGTTTCGTATTCTATTTGATTATCTATGCTGCTCCAGTACAAAGGCTACCGCCTTCATGTCTCCCTTGTTCTCATTTTCCACCACCTGGAGGAGCTGTAGTGTGCCTTGTAATGAGACGCAAAACTCCCGGTAAACTTATCTTAGAACATAATCGTAGCAAACATTTGCTCCAGACTCAGCCACTGCTGGTGCAAGCATTTCAGTCAACTGCTTACAATAACTTTTATAATCAGAATAAAGACTGCTAGACTCTTGTCCTCTAAAATTATCCAATATAATTTCTGTTCTTAAAAAAAAAAAACACAACAATTTTAGGTTACTAATATAAAGATTTAGTAATTATTCCTAGCTTCTCTTTCTTCTCCTAAATGCAGGATGAGTGGAACCGACTGTTAGTGTCAGATAATCACAGAATATTCTGAATTGGAAGGGACTCACAAGGATCATCAAGTCCGAACCGTAGTCCTTCACAAGAGCATCCCTAAGAGTCATGCTATGTGCCTCATAGTATCATCCAAACACTTCTTGGAACACTCTCAGGCTTGGTGCTGTGAGCTGTTCCAGTGCCCAGCCACCCTCTAAGAATTTTTTTCTAATATCCAATCTAAACCTCTCCTGATGAAACTTCAGGTCATTCCCTCAGGTTCCCTTGGTATTCATGCATAGCCACGTGTGTGTGTATGCAAAGGTCACTTTTGTATAGGAGGTGAGGGTTTTTTCCAAGCAGGGAAGTCTATCACAATCTGAAGGCTACACTTCAACTGCCTGAATTGTCTCCAGAGATACAGAATATGGGTTAGCATATATTACATTCTAATGTCTTCTAAAAAAATATTGTACACATTATTTATTAATCCCAGAGGAATCAAGAATTTTGTTTGAAGCCCATGGAATTTTATGTTATTCCCTGCTTAATTTTATAGCAGCTTTACTATTTAGTCATAGAGATGCAAAGCACCAATAGTTCACTGTGAACATGCTCTTCAAAGCAATAGTCATGACAAATATTTTACAAGCCAGCCATATGCTGAAATACTTTAACTACTTTTCCTAGCTCAGATTCATGGCACATTTCTTTTTGAAGCAGAAAAGCATGAGAAAATTACCACAAGTTTTTCACCCATTAACAGAAAATAAATATATAGATGAAATAATGCCCCTATATTCTTCTCTTTTTTCATTCTGTTTTCAGTGTTTCACCATCTACCCTTGTCTATCACAGAATAAAATACTTCAGCCATTTGCTGATATTTCTTCTCTCCCTACTACACTTTTTTTCTCATTTGCTTTTTCCCAATGTATGAGCTGCAGAAATCATCTCAGTTTTCAGGTCTGTCCATCCTTTTGCTTCTCTACCACATGCTATCAGGATGACAAGGGGTGGTAGAGATTGACATGATCTGGACACCTATTTACTAGGAATCAGAAGTGAGCTCAATTCAATTCCATTGCATGCCTCTTTAGAATTGCATTTTACTTTGCAATAGAAATCCCTATTTTCAAACCTGACATGTTGTCCAAATACATCATCCCAGAACATTCAGTCAAAAATAAAGTTTCATTTTCATTGCAGGATCTTAACGATTTTGCTGTCAGTGATATAGTAAACAGGATTATTTGGAGCACTGACATGTTTTACTAATAGTTTTAATCACTGAAATAAGTGAATCACTTTCATCGCTGAGGATCTCTAGGCCATCATAGGAACTGGAACTACACATAAAAAAAGTTGCTGCCATGACTATAACTGCATATATATATACTCTTTCAATAAACTAATACTCTATTTTCTTTGTATATTGCCAAAAGAGATCCAAAATCCACAACAGACATTTTTGGGGTCTCCAGAGATAAACCAGTTCAAATCTTCTGAGAGGCCAACTGTGGCTCTGAAGATTCCAAATAAATAACAGTTCAATATTAGGGCAAATGCATGCAAAACATTCTCCACACATGACTAAAAGCATATTTAATGCTCAACAATTAAAGGGTATTCATTGCATAGTGAAGGAAGAGCACCATTATCCTTTCCTCAGCCAAGTGTTTCCATCACAACAGAGAGCGTAAAATTCCACTGGCTTACTGTAATAACAGTAAATTCTTTGGCAGGCATGGTCTGCCCCTTTAGATATGATGCAACACTTGTGGCTCACAGCATTTAGAGATTAAGTGCATACGTGTAAGGAGGAGGGTCCACATGTTTTCAGTGAATTTTACCTTGTTCAAGAAATGATCTTACTTATTGGAACAAAACAAGTGCAGTTAGACTGAAGGGTGCAAACAGCTTACACTCTAGCCTATGTCAATTTTTTTTTAAGCAGCTTGGCTTTCTGTCTTGACCAGCAGCAGTCTTGACTTTCATTTCACCTACAATTCAAGGTCATTTACCAGTGATGCTCAGGTTCTCTCAGTGGGAAGTACAGTGCCCCAGGATTGTCTCTGTTCATTCTCTAATCAAGCTGGGGCCCAAGTTCTCACTTCATTCATAGTCATGAGGTTCCTGATTTCCTTAGTGGTGCTTCCATGCAATGGAAATGTAAGGAGCAGTGGAGAGCCAGATCACTGTCAAATGGATAAACACAGGTAAAAGCCATGGTCTCCATTATGATCACATGATTGAAAGGTTTTCCCCATGATCTTAGCCACCAGAGATTTGCACAAAATCAAAACATCCTAAAACCTAATTGAGAAAAGGTATTTCCATAAACATTCTTCTCTTAGAGAAGCATCACCACCATGTGGATTGTTAACCTTTCTTCAATTACTATAGAATGAATTTATTTAAAACAACTAGCACACAGGAACAGGTCAGAGGTTGGGGCAGGGTGGAGGTGGGAAGGGCAGGTGGGAGATGGGAGGGCAGGGTAATGTAGACTGAGAGGATAATTTGAGAAAAGAAAATAAGATATAGGGAAGAAAAACCTACAGGAAGAAAAGAGATACTTAAGAAAAAGGGAAGGGAGAGTAAATTTTGAGTATGAAGATTTGAAAATTTTGACTAAGTATAGTAAGTTTTTACTTCAATTGACTCTCAAGAACAGGATTCTTTATGTGTGGGTGGGATTTCCCCCAGAAAAGTACTCTTATTACTCTGATGATTAATAGATTTCTTTATAACAGCAATGGTAACTTAAAAAAAAGTGAAATAAATCAGATTAGTTACACATAATTTCTGAGTGACATCCCCCTTGTATCAGAGAATTGAGCATTTAGGTAGCAGGTTTACATCCTTGACCTCATACGATCCATATCATGTAAAGGCATTTTGATCCAAGAGGCCAGGAGATTATGGAGAAAATAAGTCTTGAGGAATCTTGTCAAAGTGTATAAATACCTGATACAGGATGTAAAAATAATGAAGCCAGACCCTTTGTAGTGCTGCCAAGTGACAAGTGACAATAAATACAAATTGAATACAGGAAATTCTATTTAAACATAAGAAGATACTTTTATATTGTTACAGTGGTCAAACACTGGCACAGGTAGCCCAGAGATATTCAAAACCAAATTGGACATGGTCCTGAGCAACCTACTCAAAATTTACTCTGCTTTGATTGGCGCATTTCCACTTGATTATCTCTAGGGTTCCCTTTCAAGTTTAACAATTCTATGACTCTTTAGAAAGAAATGGGCCAAAAGAATAGATCACATTTATGTCACTACAGATTTTATTCTTTTTTACGATTTCTATCAATCTCACATAGTTAAGAGGTCTTTTTAATGTATTGCCCTGGTTTCAACTGGAACAGTTATTTCTTTTCCTAGTAGCTTGTGAAGGGCTATGTTTTGGGTTTAGGATGAGAACAATGTTGATAACATACCCATGTTTTAGTTGTCGTTAAGCAGTGCTTACCATAAGTTAAAGACTTTTCAGTTTCCTGTGCTCTGCCAGTGAGCAGGTACACAAGAAGACAGGAGGGAGTATGGCCAGGACTGCTGACCCAAACTAGCCCAAGGGATATTCTACACCACAGAATGTCATGCTCAGTCTATGAACTGGAGGAAATTGGCCAGGAGATTCCAATCGCTGCCTGGGGTTGGGAATTGGTCATAGAGTGGTGAGCAACTGCATTGGGCATCATGCATCACTTATGGTTTTCTGAGTTTTCTTTCTTTCTTTTTTTTTATTTCTTCAAATTACACTGTGTACTAGCTGAATGCCCCACTGCACTTATCTCAAATCCAGTTGTAATTTACTTCTAAACCTCCTCTCCTTAACTTGCTCTTACTTGTGTTCTAGCTTTTAGACATACATATAAAGATTTAGGCGCACAAGTATAGTCTGGGAAGATCAAGTGTCACAGAATCACAGAATCACAGAATACTATGAGTTGGAAGGGACCCACAAGGATCATCTAGTCCAACTCACCATCAGAGACCGTAGAGAGACCGAACGCACACCCCAGAGTGGTGAACATAAACCTAGATCCCTCACAGGTGCACAGGCCACTCTGAGCCAGGAGGGACCCACAGGACCGTCCAGCCCAACACCCCAAGCTAGACCATGTCTCTAACCTCCTCATCCAGTCTTCTCTTAAACACCTCCAGGGATGGTGACTCCACCACCTCCCTGGGCAGTCCATTCCAATGAGTGATCACTCTCTCTGTGAAAAACCTCTTCCTAACGTTCAGTCTAAACCTCCCCTGGCATAGCTTAAGGTCATGTCCTCTTGTTCTGGTGTCGTCAGTCTGAAAGAAGAGGTCCACACCCACCTGGCGGCAACCNTAGATCTAATGTCATGGTTGTTCTGCAGTTGCTGACATATCTTACAAAATTGATGATTAAGTTAGGAAATGAGCTATACAACACAATTAAAATCAAAAGAAAAAACCAGTGTCTTTCAATGAAAAAGGCTTAACTAAGATCTAGTGGCAATTTTGATTTTTTTAATGAATATCAAAATTCTTACCCAGAATAAATACGAATAGCATTTATCTTCTCTTGAGCTTGCAACAGAGGAAAAATCTGAACCTGAATCACTGCCTGAGAACCTCTTGCCATGGCCTCCACCCAGACCAGCTGTGGCTCCTTTAACTTGTCACAGGGGCAGCAGTAACTGGCCAGCAGGAGCCACAGATATCTTGCAGAAAACATCTGCTCATTCCAAGCAGGGAGCTTGATGAAGTCAAGGCTGAGAAGACAGCTCAGAACACATTTGCTACCTCAAGACATGAAGTTGCCCTGTTATCTCTTCCACCTGCCCTATGCTAATTTTATTGCCATTAAAATCAGTGTAGGAGTAGAGTCAGCACATACTCGAGTGCTGCGGAAACTGCAGAATGCTTGTAAAGCAATTCTTAAATTTAAGGCTCTTTTGTAAGAGACACAGCTTGAACTTAAGCCTATCAAAACCTGGTTGGGTGCTGTCACATGTAGGTTTTATGTTTAATTTGGGCAAAGCCTACTTTTCCTGCTGTATCCTTTTCCATGCCATTTCCTTCACTTAGATGTTAAAATAAGATCAAGCTGTTTAAAACTGTCTCAAGAAATTAGGATATGTATCCTTAGGGGAATCCTATGAACACCATTCCTCATTGGAGGGTCATCCTGTCTGCAATATGTGTCAGCTCTAAAGTGAAAAGGGACTGAAAGCATTCCCTTCAATTTTGCAATTTATGCTGGTGAGATTTAGGGGGCTCCCTGAACAGCAGATACATTTTAACATTGTGCGTCTGAGGCCTTGTTCTCTTATAAGAGTGCTTGGGAAATTAAAAGTTGGGCAACAGCAGGAGGCACTTTAATCTGAGGTATTGGTCTCTCAAATAAAATGAAAGCAAGTTGTATGCCACTTTCGGATGCTGAGTCCAGCAGCTATCAGCAGTTACATAGACTCATGTGCCACTGTGGCTGTGGTTATATGTAGATTCCACTGAGAACGCTTTAAAAAATCAGGGCCTAGAAGTCATTTTGTTGGAGGGGTTATTTGTCTATCGGGTAAAACAACGTCTTGTGATGGTTCCAGCGTATCTACCACCACTTCTTCAGAACCATTCAGGACCACTGTTTTACTAACCTTTCCTAGTATCATCAACAGGACACCAGAACATCTCAGAATGGATCCAGTTCTCAATGTAAAATAAAAAGAAAAGAAAATAGGAATATTGAAATGCTCTGTTTTGTGACTGACAAATATTAAATACTTGACATGCTGAGACCACTGTCTGCTCCTTTGACCAGTGTTGCCACTGCTACATCATTTCACTCATTCATATCTGTATATGGTCTCTTAATTTACAGTCATACAAGACACTTACTCTTTTGATGTGGAAAGTCTTCTTGTCTCGTTTCTGTACAAAACCTATCACTACGAGGAGAAGGCCTCAGGCTCGTGCTGCCACAAGGTAAGTGTTAAACACTCAAAAGCAAAATTTGGGCTTAACCCTCCAGAAGAGATAAATGCTCCATACAATTCCTCTGAGAAAATTTGAGCTGTTCTGTCCCATATGCAAAATAAACCATGCATATATATTGATCATAAGGGACAATTAAACCATGCACCCAAATAAAAACAGTCATTAAACATCACCTAAATCCTAAGAAGTAAAAGGAATATGAGCATTATTGTCTAAAAATGTCAGCCAAAATGCCTGCCCTCATTTTAAAAATTAAAAATCAAAATTTCTTGACCAGAAATTCACTACCATTCAAGACCATTACTAAGTAATAAATATCAAGTTTGCTGGACTCTACTAAGCTGCGTTACAGTGGATGAGGCCAGGACATTCTGACAAATACTCTTTTGGGGAAAAAATTTTGCAAATAACTCAAATTGTTTTTCACACCCATTTTTTATGATTACTTTGACTACCTAAATTAACCAAAGACTTCTCTACAAGAAAGCAGGAGAAATGCTTTTAAAGAAGATGAACATCCCGATGACATCCTGGTCTAGACAAAAGCAGAGAGAGATTAAGAGCTATGGACGTGCAATGTAGATATCAATTAATAACCATCAGACCACAGTATGAAACCTGTTTCCTGAAGTGACATCATTCTATAGTTTATTTAAAACTTTTTCACCATAGATTATTGTCTGAATGTATTATCCAAGCCTTATTTCAGGAAAGGTGAGAAACTGCTGGAAGGCCTTGTAGAAGATTTGAGGTGAGAAAAGGCATACACTAAAGGTGAAAGTAACACAGACACATTCTGTTGGATTGTGAAGCACAGGTTGAAAGAACTCCAACAGTGACACTTCGTTAGGAGACAATATGATTTACTGTGACTTCCCAAAAGCTAATGCAGATAGAGATGGAAAGGAGTCTGTTCTCCTTCAAATGAGAAGGCCATTACTATCTTAAAGAGATCCATGAGGAAAGTTTTGAGGTAAATTTTGCCTTTATTGGAACAGAATAGCCCTAAAAGAAGAAAATCAGATGAGAAATCCTCCCTTATAAAAAGGATATATTAAATATGTGCTGAAGTATTTGGGGAACATGCAGACAAAAACCATGTTGAATTACTTAGCAATATAATTGAGACCATCTCACAAAAGCTCTGCCTTTGATAGGTGAACCAATTCTACACAATAGGCAGCCTGCAAAGCAAATTACGCACAGAGCAAACAAATGAGACTCTGTACATCCTGCAGTCTGAATGCTCACTGGGTGAAACTGGCATTGCTGACATGCTAGAGCTATAGGAGGTGCAGTTCAACACTTGCAAATCCAAGTCTTAGATAGTTTATGCTGCCATGGGTTCAGCAGCTTGATGGTAGTTAATATTTTTTCACTAATGCTCATGCTAATAAAGCCAGGAAGAGATCTACCTTTTCCTGTGCTGGTCACCATGTAGAAAGTTACATACATTAACCTAGTGAAGAAACTAAGTCTTTCCAACGTAGGGATGTAGTCCAAATATAAATGTTTCAGCAATCATGACATCTCAAATAGTGACTATACTCTGAGCTACGTCAGTTCCCCTATTTTTGTGGAGACAGTAAATCAAAATGGGTAACTGGTCCAGCTGATGGGTTTTCTGGTGTGAGTTACTTTTTAACTGGATCAGTTCTCTGATCTGGTTCACTGAATGCCCATACTAATACTGGTGTCAGCAGTGCACAATGGGCTGTGCAAGGGTGAACACAAACATGCAGAAGTAGAGAACGTTGCCACTTATTTCAAGGCCCAGAGAACCCCACATATGAGAAAAATGTTTACTATAATTTTTTGATAGATGGTGAAGCTCATGATGCATTCTCTCGCTTACTGGGACTATTAATAGTTTTACTTTCTCTCTGTTAACCAAAAAATGTGTAAGGATTTAATGTCTTCCCCTACCCCTCTGTCAGCTTTCATTTTAACATGCTAATAGATGCAGATCACTATCGCTTTATAACATTTCCTAGAGGAGCAAGGTAACAGTTCCATTTATACCTACTTATAGAGATACTCTCTGCAAAATAAAGCACTTTAGAAATATAAATAGCCCAACACAAAAAGCATATCAAATCCCTCAAGGCTGTGACAGAAACTGAAACAAATCTCTCAGAGGTGGTACATTAATGCTTTAATGTCATAAGCTAATGTGACAGAGCACTACTGCTGCTGAAAGAAGCAGTGCTACTACTGCCTGTGAGCCTCTCTTACATCTCCTTCCTTGGCACCAGCATGAGTGTGCATTCATCTGTGTGCTGAAAAGGATAAGGGGTTTGGTCTGGGTCACAATTAACCTTTATCCATTTACTTACTTGTGTTTTGTAACTAAGATCAATTCCCTGAACTGGGTCAACATTTGGCGATGAAAACAGCCGTATCAGCAGAAAAGAAGGCATGGGAGTGAACGGGAAGGGAGGAAGGAAAACAAAAAGATTGCTCTTTCAGTAGCAGTGTTTGCTTGTTCTGGCTTAAAGTTTAAACTGTGAAATGACGATTCAAAATGCATTTTTTATTTCAAACGAAAGAACAAAAATAGGAGTGCCAGGTTTTTGGCAAAAGGGGCTGCCAAGCCCACAACCAATATCTGCATCATTTAATGGTTCAGGAAAATAAAAGGGACTCCAGTTTAGGAAGATTTCAATTCCTTTATATGACAACAACTCTGTCATTTGTTGATTCATAGGTAAAATAAGACTTCTGTAACTACATCTCCTGATTCCACTCCTGCCAATGTTTCTTTCCCAGGTGCTCTGGGAGTGAAAAACCAGTGTGACTCAACATACCATTTCAAGCACATTCAAATGGGATTTTCAAATTTCCTGCATTCCACAGATTATTTTTAATGGATACGTTTCCAGTACTGACAAATAGGATATGACTATGACATGTAACTTTTCATAGATAGGTGTAGCACTTCAGATCAGGAGGATGAGAATGTGCATAGTCCACATATTGTTAATAGGTGTTGCAAATCTACGTGTTTTAAAATACATAGGTCTTTCAAAAGCTAAATCTGTAGATTTGCCTGCTGCCATGTATGGTTCTACAAAATATATTTGAGGTTGTTTTGTATGTTATTTCCCAAAAAAACACTATTTGTAATCACATTTTTGTTTCTGTTCTGCTTAAATATCTTTAGAAATATATTTCTATGCAGTTTAAATGTCCAGTCAATAAACCGAGCAACCTGCTGAGGAAAGTGTAACAATTTCTGAACACTGACACACTACTTATGGAGAGAAGCCTCTCAACGAGA
Source organism: Pitta sordida (assembly GCA_013390025.1). Classification (NCBI taxonomy): domain Eukaryota; kingdom Metazoa; phylum Chordata; class Aves; order Passeriformes; family Pittidae; genus Pitta; species Pitta sordida. Next base: position 92,354 of record WEKX01013701.1, on the reverse strand, counting down.
TTACCAAACAGTTTATTTCAACATGCAGCTGTGACTTGTAAGAGCAGCTAAGTGCTGGTGATAAGAAGCAGAAAAGTTGCTGTGATGACTACAGAATGTATAACTTTCTCCTGTGTCTGAATACTGTAAGTAAATGGTGAATGACCAAAGTAAATAGGAATCTACGCATGTCCTACCTAAGGAAGATTGTACCAACCTGCCCAACAGACACCTCTTGCAACTGTGTCATAAAGAGATCAAAAAAGACAGTACAGTGAAATACACACTGAGAGAAAATATTGAGAGACATTACAGCACATAGAAGAACTAAGCAATAAAAATACATTGTGACAGCTAACTTGATGGCACACTTGAGGCAAGTCCTTCAATAGTGGCAAAGTGCCTAACTAATTACAGTACTTTCCAGACAGGAGGCTTAATGCTTCAGATCCTCATTTGTGAAAATATTTCAATGAGGTAGGCCCAAATATACAGCCCAGTGCATATGATCTTAATCATAATTATGTGCGTTGTCCAACTTTACTGAATGCTGAGAGTTTTGGAAAGATTCATAATTCAAGATTTTAGAGATTATGTTGTTATTAGATAAGGACAATCTGCAGCTAGATGGGATAAATTAATTTGTATTCATGGTAAAAGAACTGCAATGGTCTGGAGCAAAAACGATGGTTTTGGATGGAAAATCAGCACAGAGAGGGCTCAAGCCATGCACTGGCTGATCAGCAGAGGTGATTACTAAGAATGGTGGACTAAGAATTTGGTGTTTTAGATCCAGACTAGGCACAATGGTGCAAAAAGGCTATTCCTCCAGAATTAGTGACTGCCTGAGAATGAACTAGCAATCCCACCAAGAAAAGTAGTGTAGAGCAGTGTATAATTTATTAGCTCCTGATTAAAGCTCACGTTTATATTTCTCTGATGGTAAAAGTCTCTGCATAAGTAAATAGAGGCAAGTCTGATTTGTGCTTGAATACCAGGAAATACAAGTATCTTTCGTGCTGAGGAAAGAACATGGCACAAAATCATGCTTACAAAGACATCAGTGATTAGTGCCCTTAGATAACATTGTAGTTTTCTACAGTGTAGCAGCAAAACTATGAAAACACCTCTCCCACGTGTCTGAAATGACTTATCATCAATGTAAAAAACATACTAATATCATCACAAGTCAGTCCTGCAGGATTTATTGGACAGATTTTCAAGAGGAAGATGAACAAATCATCAACAGATCTTTCTGTTAAATATATACTAAAGGTCTCTGTAGTGATAATGCAAAACTATTTGCCATGGAAATGAAATTCTTAATAATAAAGTACACAACACATCTGCTTCCGGGATAAACAAGTTCTAACAAAGGGGGAAGAGCTGCCTTGTCATGGCACAGGATGGCAAATATTCAAGTCCTTAATATTGAAGTTCAGTTCTGTGACATTACAGAAAGCATATTTCAGAAAATTTACAGGAGAAAACACCGAACATAAAGAGTACAGAAATTATTGCAAAGATGCAAGAATGACAGAGAAAAAAATTATTGTGCTGATCAGACTGTAGAATATTGTGCAATCTTGAAGAAACTGGAGATGCAAATGATACAATGGACACCTCCACGTATCAAAACCAGCTATGGTTTTGGTGGAATGTCAGCACCATTCCTCCTTTTTGTTCAGGCTTGTATCAACATGTCAGAGAAGCTATGATGATGCTGAAACACATAGCACATAAGTAAAGATTACAATAGCCAATCATTTTGCAACCAAAGTACCTGGATCCAGTGGTCTGAACACCTACTGCATGTTTTTGGGTTGATAATAAGGGCAGAATGTTTTCCCTAAGATACACACACCTCATATCTGTTATGACAGGACATATATGGTAAAATGCACTTGTGCACATGTATAAAGGGACAGAACAAAAGTGTGTAACACTGGGCCCTATTGAAAGCCCATCCAGTGAGGTTTGTGACTTTTCTCCCCCAAGATCACACTTTCAGGAGTAACAACACATTGCAAAGAAGAAACAGTTAAAAACAAGCTAAGGAAAAATGTCATATCATGTATGTAAGGAAAAGGTAATACCATCAAAAGGATAGAAAAAGTTTATATGACATGCTATTCACAAAATCATGTTTTTATGTTTTAGCTCACCTGAGCAGTCACATGAATGCTAAGTAGTTTAAAGGAAGACAAGAGAAGTAAAAAGAGAAAAGAAAAAAGGACAGGGGGCTTCTGAAGGTATAGGTTTCTAGAGACAGACACATGCACAGCAAATTGCGCTCTTATAGACACAATATATGGGTTGTGATATGTATCTTGGAGAGGTGATAAGGAAAACCCTGAGGTTATTATTTCTCTGTGTCCCTCTCTGGTGAACACTGATTACTTCTGGTGTCTGTATTTAATCCTAGAGCACACACACCAAATTTTTTTTCACCGCTCTTCAGGTAAAACTTAAAAATGTTTGTTCATTCTCTGAAGCTCCAGTGTGACTTTATTAAAAAAGCTGGCCTATTTAAACTGACATACATCCAGCATAAAGAAATTAAGCAAAACAAAATCTAATACACTTCGAGAGACTATTTTTCCTTATAATTTAAGTGGGGGAGCCAGGTCTCTTTCATTATTGTTAGTTGTCTTTAACTAAGTAAATATAGAAAAGCCTCTTATGTTTTTGAAAGGGTAATAATTTAAAGGCAAGGAGAATTTAGGAGAAGTGCACTTTTTTTCCCCTCCTCTTGTAGCTTTAGACAGTGGCACAAAAAAGAAGCTTTAGTATTTTGAACTAAAGGAAAGAATATGAGAATTTTACCCAGGGATAAAAATACAGCCAGGAAAAAACCTTCATCTTACTATTAATTATAAAATGTGAGAGCTTTGCCATTAGGGACTTGTTTGTCAAACAATAAATCTGAGGCAACTTACTAAATGAGTCCTCTAGGGAGCCCTCTCTACATTCATTAAATTAGTGCTAACAATACCACTCCAGTAAACTTTCAACTGACATTCATTACATTACATTTTTGTAATGATTTTTCTGGGCTTTTCAAATGACAAGACTAAAATTGTTGTGTGCGTAGGGTTTCAGTATTAAAAAAATGTGTTATTTGGCAAAACAAATGCTAACATTTCAGAGAAAAATTCTCCTCTTATTCATAGACAGCTTAATTCCTATAACCCAGTGCAAGATTTAGCCCATAGTTTTGCTTTATGTATTCAAAACACTGTCTCTAACAAGTCACATACTCGTAAGACATGAGTTTTGCTTGATTAAGGGTAAATAAGAATACATGTTAACAACAGCATTTACTACAACACCTTCAGGAGGGAGTTCACAAAATCTTCTACAAACATGAATTAATTTCACCTCAGCCCTGAAGAGAAGGAAATCGCCATTGAGAGGCTAAAACACAAATAAATACCTGCTTTAAGTAGGTTTACTAGAGGTGCAAACCAGTAGAGTTTGTGTCTGAAATTAAGAAATGCTAGGCTTTTGGATCTGTAATCATAAGTAAAAATCAAGGTGTATCAAGTTCAAAGAAGAACACCTGTACCTGAAATCCGAAGCTATGTTAGAAAAAGTCATCCAGGTGAGATTTGACCAGGGTCACACATCATGGCCTTTGCAGTATGAGGGGAAAAAAAAGGTTCCGTCCTGATTGTTAGTCTCTAACAGTTACTACAATTTCAGAAAACTGTAATTGAATATTTAAGGCAGGAGAACCCCACAGTTCACTAGCCACTTCAGAACATCTATCCTTCATGGAGACCTCAAAGTCTTTAATGCATTTGCTTTTGAGGAGAAAGAAAAAACCCACAAAGAAGGACTAAAAGATGGTTTTACTGGATGTATTTTGAAAGGAGCTGACAGAGCTGAGTAACCAAATTATGAGGATCTTTCCAGCGCATAATCAAGCACAGAAACATCTTTCATAGGGCAGGTAAAGTTTGCAAGGAAAAAGCATATATGTATACCTTCAGGAGCTGAAGATGAAAGAGCAAAAGCTTAGCAATAAATAGCCCTATGTGTTAAGTTAGATGGGGCAGACATTAGTGTTTATTCTGCTTTTATGCAGCACCAGCCTCACTGAGATAGAGACATCAGGCCAACCAGCAGACCACCAGGTAATTTGTGTGGACAAACAACAATGAAAACATTTTAGGAACTACCTAAATAGAAAGCTGATACAACTAGCAGCCCTGAGTAATGACCTGATAACCATTATAAGGCACTCTGGGGGGAGCTGAGCCATGTCCATGACTTTTGCCCATGGAAAGGTTCTGGTTTCACGACCTTTCATTTTCCATTGTTTGCTCTGGCAGCCTTGCCTGCCTGCCAGGTTTGCACTACGGTCCATTCCATTTCTGCCCCCAAAGTGATCAGAACACACAGCATGCTGAACAGCCAGGTCTTCTTACCCTTGCTGTGAGCGAGTCCTGAGCAGTTCCTAAAGTGCATTTAGACACTCTTAATCCATGGAACCAGATGGGATTCATCCAAAATTATTGAGCGAGCTGGCAGAATAAGTCACTAAGCCACTCTCTGTCATTTAGTATCAGTATTGAGGGAGCTGGGGTTGTTTAGCCTGGAGAAGAGGAAGCTCAAGAGAGACCTTGTAGCTCTCTACAACCACTTGAAAGGAGGTTGTAGCCAGGTGGGTGTCGGCCTCTTCTCCCAGGCAACCAGCGACAGGATGGGAGGGCATAGGTTCAAACTGCACCAGGGGATATTCAGGTTGCACATCAGGAGGAATTTCTTCACGGAAAGTGTTGTCAAACATTGGCACGGGTTGCCCAGGGAGATAGTGGAATCACCATTTCTGAAGATGTTCAAGACCGGACATGGCACTAGTTGACGTGGTGGTGTTCGGTCATAGGTTGGACTCGACGATCTCAGAGGTCTGTTCTGACCCAAATGACTTTGTGATTCCAGGAGCGTGGTTTCGGGACGCTGCCACACTGAAGCATCCCGCAGCTCCTCCCGGCCCGACGGCAGTCCCCCTCCGCCGCTGCCCGCCCTCTCCCCTCGGCGGCCCCGCCCCAGCCATGGAGCCGCTCATCCCCCGGGAAGGAGCCGGCAGCTGCCACGGCCCCAGCGGGGCGAGGTTTGCCGTCTCCTCCTCCTCCTCCTCCTCCCGCCCTTCCTCCGTCCCCCTGGTTATGGCGTCGCTGGCGCTGACCTTCGCCCGGAGGTTGTGCTGGCGGTCCCGTGGGATCAGGTGAGTGCCGAGCGTTCCGGGGGTGTCTGTGCCGTGGGGCTCGGCGGGGAGACCTGCTGCTGCCCTTGGATACAGCGGGCCGGCGTTCCCTGGGTGGCCCCCGCCTTAGTGCTCCGGGCCAGGCGTCGCTTTCCCCCCGATAACGAGGGAGATCGCTTTCTGCCTGAGCTGGAAACACCTCCAGCTACACCAACGAGCTTGGAAGAGTGAGAGTGGGAAACCTGCGTTTGATGCCTTCCTGGGGCGACTGTTTAACCACCAGTGGAATTGTTGGCTAGACTGGGAGTAAAGCATTCAAAACCGTACTGAAATGTGTACAAGAATCTTTGTTTATGCCTTATTTTGTTTTATTTTGCTTCATTTTATCCTTCCCATCAGAATCACGGAATGGCTTGTGTTGAAAGGGACTTTAAAGATCATCCGGTTCCCTTAAACTAGACCAGGGTGCTCAGAGCTTCATCCAGTTAAGCTTGACAAAACCAGGCTTAATTGTGTGTCCAGCTAAGACTATTTTGGCTTTCCATATAATCATGCAATATCTTCTTCATATTTATATGTTTATTACATATTGCCTTTAGGCTGTTTCTAAATAAAGTGTTGAGGGCAGTAGTATGTGCTGCAGCAGTTGTGCACTTGCAGCACATGCCCACTTCTTGTCTTGCCCTGCTGCAACATGTAGTATGTATTTCCAAGTTTGAGTTTGTTTAAGGAGGGGGGATGCTGACATAAATGAACATTCAGAAGAAGCTTACCAGGGCTATACCCATTTGACAGTCCTTGCATTCAGCATTCACAACTCCACTGCTGTGAGGCCATATCTGCATTTTGGCACATCAGACCACTGGGCACAGAATGTTTATTTCTGGGAAATCTGCATGCGTGCTATCCTTGTTTTGTGAGTTTCCTTCAGGCTAGCTGTAGTGTGATCCCATCACTGCCTGTCAGTGGCTGGAGAATGCCTCCCCATTTTATGTAATCTAGAAGGAATCTAACTTGTATGTGCCAAGACAGCTCTGCGACACAAACAAGAGGAGTGGAGACTTTCTCCAAGAACTCTTTCCTGGTCAAACTAAGACGCATCACACCCAAACTTCCCAGTGTGTTCCTTGTTACAGAAATATTTCAGCAACTTCAAAGGAGGTCAGATCTCATCAAAGACCAATCTTTCCATGAGTTACTCCTGTATTTCTTAGAAAAACCTTTATCAGATGAACATTGTTAAATGCTGTCTTCAAAGTGAGTTGAAAACTATTTAATTTTCTGTTTCCCTGTTAGCTTGTCCTTGCTTATGTGGCCTTGTTAGTCTTTTGCTGTGCCTGGAACACTTACAGTAAATCTGTCTTTACTACAGTATCTGGTATTTGGCTTTGGAGGCAGCAGCCTTAAGAGTTCAAGTGCACTTCCATCTGTCTCTTGAGCAGCATCCCAAATCTCTTTTTGGCTTCTCCCCATTATCTCATGACAAAACACCTGTATGTTTACAGCCTGCACACATGGCAGGAGCTCAGGTGCTATAAAGTTCCAGGACAATATGCCACAGGCTTATTTAGTCTCTGTAGCCCTTTTCTGCTTCTGCCTGGGAATTCATTGAACCTGCTCCTTTGAATTGCTTACCCTTTACTAGGTAGTGCAGTTACATTTGTTGGTTATTATATCAAGGGCCCTTTGATACATTTATGGCAAAACGGGACATTATAATCCTTCCTTTTGCTTTTCCTCTCTCTGACTGCAGACCAACAGAAAAGAGCTGCAGCTCTTTTCTGCCTTCCCTCCCACTTAGCCTGCTGGATGTAAATTCTTGGACGTTTAGGGCCCTGAGGGTTTGTCTTTACCCTGAAACTCTGCTCCTTATGAGGAAGCTTCTCCACTGAGGTTAGAGGAAGAACTGAGGTCTTGCAGCTGAGAGAACATTTCTTGCTTCAATATTTCTTGCTGTGCTCAGGGGCCTCTTTCAGTGAAAAGCTCAGTATTCCAGGTCATTCCTTGAAGATACTTCTTTATTGCTGTTAACGGTATATCAATTGCATCATAGGGTTTTGTTTCTTGTTTTTAGTATGTAAGAAGGGTGCAAATACAGTTTTCAACTGCTACAGATATGCAATAAAGTTTCCCAAATTTGAGAAGAATTACAGATGTCAGCACACCGAGGGGAAATGTAAGCCTCACCTTGTGAGAAACCTCTTTGAGGCTACTGTCATCCTGGAGATGACCAGTAAGTCTGGTGATAACCCCTTTTCTGTCCTGTCTCCTTTTTCCAGGTTTGGCCATGAGGACATAATTGGCCTCAGAGAGAATCTGCCTTGTGTGCCTATAGTGGGAGATGTTTACTCCTTTCTGTCAATCCTATTCAGAGAGTTGTGGTTGGATACAGACATACAAATTCTAGTAGCTTTGTTTGGATGTTTTCATGCTGACTCATCAAAAAGGACATTATTACCTCTTCACTTTTCACCCACTTCCCCACTGCCAGACCCTATTTCTGTACTGCAGCAGCTGCTTTCCTTCTCTTTCCTGCTATCTGCTGTCACCCCCAATCCAGTTCCCTTTTACAAGGAGGACTGGATTTCTGTAGTATTGTTCTCAGATAATTTGTATATCAGACTATATTTTTTAAAGCTGTGTTTGCAGGCACTCCTAAGTCTCATGTGGGTCTGTATCAAAACATCTGGTACTGCTGGTAGAAGGTGCTTTTATGCCTGAAACTTTTCCCCAGGTGTAGGTGTTGCTTGAGTTGGGTCTCATTTCTCTCTTGATCACAGTGTGATGTAGACAGCTGATGTCCTGCAGCCTCCTGAATGTCTGCCTGCCAACTTCCTTAGCCACTAGCAGTTGGGTGGGAATGCATCCTGGCACACTGTCCATGTACTGGGTCTTATCCATGGCACAAAACACATACCCTGATCCTGCACTTCTCAGTGGAATATGCTTTTTATTCCCTGTTGCTGTCTTACATGAGCTCTTGTGTTTTAGTGTTTGAGTCTCTTAAATTGTGCCTCTTGATGCTGTGTCTCAGGCCGTACTAGAGTGCCTTGCTCTCCCTATCAGCCAGCCAACATTTTTTTTCTGTGACAGATTGATGCTTATCATCTCTCCTTGGCTTTTGCTGGGTTCTGTAGGGTTCAGGTACTTGGCTCTGCTCATTCGGCTCAGGGTAACTGTGTTTAATCTTTCCAAACTTCCCTTTGGTAGGTCAGATCTCTAGTTCTAGTAGATGTTTGTATGCCAAGTTGTGTGGATCACAGATCCTTGCCTGACTACCAGAAAAGCAAGCAGAGCACGACTGCCTCAGTTTTAAACCTTTACTTTTTTTGTCATCAAGGTAGTCATTGGTGTTTAAGGGTAGGCTGGATGAGGTGTTGAGTGATATGATCTAGATGTAGATGATAGGTTAGTTGGATTGTAGGTTGGACTAGATGATCTTCAAGGTCCTTTCCAGCCTCATCTATACTGTGATACTGTGATTTCTGTCTTGTGCAGGTCAATAAAAAGTCTAGAGAGCTCATAGTATTTTTTCTACCTTTTACATAGTAATAATGTTCACTTTTAACTGTATTAGGAAAAATCTCCTTCTTTGCTCACTTGAAACCTTGCATAATTTCATTCTTGCAGTAGAGTTTTGCAAAATACTGGTCTATATTCATCCTCCCCAAATATTGTGACTTTAAAGGTAACTTCCTGAGTCTTTCAGAAATGATCTTCACACCACCAATGAATATTGACTTCCTTTTTTTCTTTAAGGGCTGGAATTCTGAAACACAAACATTGGAATAAACTAATCCACTGTGTTTTGAATACTGGGCTTAAGGAGTCAAAGGAAAATGAAGAATTAAATCTCTTAATGGGAGGCTTTTTCTGCAAATACTAATGTTAATTGCATGAGTTACTCTTATCTTGTTTGCACATGCTGGTTTACCAAAGACAGAACGTAATGGTGGGATGATTTGATAGTTTCCCTATGCCCTTACTTAAGCACCCTCTTAAACCATTTTGAATGGAAGCACATGCTGCAGTTAAAATCAGCCAAATGTAATCCAGAGCAGCAAGCTCACTAGCTGTATCTAACTGAACTGGACTTGACAGTTCACGGTTAGTATATAGCCAAGGTGTCTGGAGGTCTTGAAGGTGGTTTGCCTTGGGACACAGCTTTCTGAACAGCCCAGCTCTCTCAGACTCTTCATATGTGAGATGCTCCAGACCTTTCTGGTCTCTTTCCAGTATGACCATGTCTCTTTTGTACTGAGGAACCCCGAGACTGGACATAGTAATTCTGGTGTGGCCTCACCAATGCTGAGTAGAAGAGGTTCCATTCTTAATTGGTAATAAAAATTATTTCTTGAGGAGTAGAAAATATTATGTTATGTGGATTCTTTTCTAAATCTTTGGCCTTTCACAAACGTGGCTGTTTCTCTGGTAAGCTGTTCTGATAATATTTATTCTGAAAATAAGAGGTATATAGCGTATAGAATGGCCAATAATTTTTCAATAATTTGGTTCTTAGGAGCTAACCATTAAACAGAGCAAATTATTAATTTCAAATATGCTGTCGTTTTATCCCATGATACATGTACTTGTAAAATGCTTGCTACTTCAAACACACCAATATAGTCAGCCTATTTCTGGAACAAAAGAATATTTCTGTTTGGTTTTGTGTGATTTTTCCTCATTGCCAGTTGTCGAGCATAGCAGCTGTATTTCTTGCAATTTACCCCTTATCAACACAGAAGAAACAGACATTGATAGCATCCCGGTGTACCCTTGAGAAGAGAGCTTAGCAGAAGCATAAGCTAAGGCGTGCAAACAAACAACTGCTGCAGAACTTTCTCACCGTGAGAAGCCCCACATTGGAGCAGAAGACAGAACTGTGAAGGTCAACCAATGAACACAGTGTAAACACGTGTGCAGCCACTTAGAATAGCTTTCTGATACTTTTACTGTATGTGTGTCAAAAGACATTAGAGGAATTTTCACCAGCAACAAGTGTGTGTCTGTATTGCTTTTGTCCACCCTTACTACGACAGCCAGTAAGATGCCAGATGAAACACACTTTTATTCTAATTAAGAACTTTAAGTTATGTGGGTTGTTAGCCTCTTTCACAGACTAGTAGTTCTTCATGATAACAGAAGTAAATACGACTCTGTCCATGTAGCATCCCCACTAATAAGTGCCACAATCCAACATGATCCTCTGACCTCTGTTTTTGGGAGCTGCTGCTTTAGGTCCAGCCCTCTACATGCTGTAAGTGTTTTAGTCAGACATGACATGAAGTCCCTTGGAATGTGTATAATTTTCATTTCAGGTCATGAGACTTTCGTTGAGTAAATTGGCCCAGGTCTTTACTGATAACCTGTTGGTTTGTCTTGTGCAGATGAAAGTGTGCACTTTCTTAGTCTCCATATGGCAAAAAAGATTTGTCCCTGCAAGCCAAATCAAAATGGCTTTTTCCTTTCCCCACTAGCAGCAAAATTATTTTGAGTATTGGTTCATAAATTTTGTTAAAAATCACCTTGGATAAGGATGTATAAAGAACCTATTTGAGTTTGATTCTCTCCAAATGCTGCAATAAACTATTGAGTGACTCACCTGTATGAGTACTGCAGCTCTATATTTTTCTGCTAACATTCTTGTTAGTTAGAGGATATCTGTCTGTAAATTTTGGTGCTTGTAGAGGTATCTTACATAGATTGCGGATATTTGGGAAATTTTCTCATGCTTTAGTCATTCACTATGTCCAGTCAACTTCAGTCTGCTGGAAAGAGTTCTTGAAGAGATTTTGGGAGATGATCCTAGTTTCCCTCTCAGCAGCTGTGATGAGAAAATAAATAAGATCAGACCATTTCAGATCTCAGTGAAGGGTAATCTAGATCTTTCATTCTTAGCTATTCTTTGATATTGAAAAAGAAACTATTAAGCACAGCTGAGCCACTTGCACTAAACAACAGTGATTCAGCACTTCAATTTGCCAAAAGACAGATAATTATCCTCTAGTTTTTATATGTCAAAACAGTGTAGGAGTATAAAACAGTAAAAGCTGATAAGGATTTACACACCGAACTTGTGTTCAGAAAAGCTATTGAAGTGTTCTAATGTAAAGGAGGAAATAATTTGATTTTCATTTCTTTGTGTTTATTAAGGTAGCTATAAGGAAATTGGTTAAAGAGTATTTGTACTGATTTTTCTACTAGTTACATACATTGGAAATATGAGAATAGTAAAAACATTCCTGTTGCCTGACAGCAATGCATTTTAGTTACTGCAGTGCCAGGGACTGTGCTGGTAGAACAGGGTAGAACAGTTGCTTCCTTATGGTTTGAGTTTGAGGGTCCTGTCTACTGAGTCATCAACACCTTCATGTTATCACCATGGTGATAAAACTCTGATTTCCCCAAATGAACCAAATGCATTGATTTCTAGAGAATAGCTTTGGTGGTGATAAGACCCTGTGAATGGAACAGTGACAGTGAGCACATGTCCAGGAACTTGTGCAAATAGAACTTCATAGTAACCAGCAACTATTAACCTAATCCAATAAATGCTTTTAATAAATTGGTTCTACCATGCTATGGTGAGATCTGTTGTTATCTCAACCCTTCGTGCCCTGCATTGGGCATCAAAAAGGACTGTTGTGGTTTAACCCAAGCGGGGGTACCATGCAGCCCCCTTTTCCTGACTGAGGGGAGAATCAGAAAGAGATGCCAAACCTCATAGGCTGAGATAAGAACAGTTTAATACGTAATTGAAATAGAATATAATAATGCTAATGATACTAACGGTAACTGTAATGAAAAGGAGAGAGAAAGAAGAATAAAACCAAATAGAAACAAGTGATGCAGAATACCATTACTTGTACAAATACAATTACAATCACCTGCTGAGTGATACCCAGCTTTACCCCAAGCAGTGATCAGCAGCCCTCAGCCATCTCTGCTCAGTTTACACGTTGTTTACACATACATTCCAATGTATGGAATACAGTCGGCCCTCTTGCACGTCGCGCCCCCCATATTGCGGCTTCAGATCTTAGCGGCATGAATTTTTAGCAATATAGGAGACCCGTTTTGTAACTGCTCATGTGCGACTTGCCGCCATGGCAATGAATCAGGCAGCGATGGTGGCTCGGGCTGCAGCGGGGGCAGCACGGGTAGTGGCGGAGGTGCGGGTGACGCTGGTGGCAGTGGCTGTGGGGGGGCACGGGCGGCGGCATGGCCGCCATTCAACACGGAAGTCGGGTTATGCGGGTCCCAATTAAAACCGCGGGTACATGATATTGGAGACCCAACTGTATTTCTTTGTCCAGTTCAGTTCAAGTGTCAGGCTACGAGTACCAGAACAAGAGAACATTCAGGCTACGAGTACCAGAACAAGAGAACATGGCCTTAAGCTNTCTTTCAGGCTGCCAGAACCAGAACAAGAGGACATGGCCTTAAGCTACGCCGGGGGAGGTTTAGACTGGATGTTAGGAAGAGTGTTTTCACAGAGCGAGTGATCTCTCAGTGGAATGGTCTGCCCAGGGAGGTGGTGGAGTCGCCATCCCTGGAGGTGTTTAAGAAAAGACTCGATGAGGAGCTCAGTGACATGGCCTAGATGGTGGGAGGCTTGGATGGCTGGAGCATGGTGCCCATGTCTCCAGGATTGTGGGTTCGATGCCTATGTGGGCGCTCCCGTGTGAGTTGGACTAGATGATCCTTGTGGGTCTCTTCCAGCTCAGAATATCCTGTGATCCTGTTGTCTTGTGATTTGCTTACTGGCAGAGCACAGAACACTGAAAAGTCCTTGATTTAGGATAAGCACAACTTAGCAACAACTGAAACCCAAGTGTGTTATCAACATTATTCTCATCCTAAATCCAAAACACATCACTGTGCCATCTGTGTGGAAGAATATTATTGCTGTCGCAGCTGAAAGCAGGACAGAGGTGATGCACTACTTCACCAAACAGGTTTTGTTCTTGCTGCACACACCAAAACCAATACTCTAACTGCTAATCTGGTGTTAACCTGCTGTGGCCTACTAACTTGGGTTACTACTGCCATGGTGCATGTTAGCAGGTGAAAGCAATGCAGGGCTTAACAGAGTGAGTCTGTGGACTTAAGTGGGAACTGAAACGTTGCCGCTTCATAATGCTGTATTACCATTTGTCTGTGTGACATGTCAGGAGCTGGTTACTGTGTCCTTCACTGTTCTGTATGAGGAACATGTGGAAAGAGCAATGAAAAAGATGGCAGCACCTTGATATAGTGATCCTGGCAAAGAAGATGTTATCTGAACTCTACACATAATAGACAAAAGGTGTTCCAGGATTCACCAAGTGAGAGTTCAGTATACTGCTTGCTTCTGGCTGACAATACTTCATGTTCTTTTTCTTCCTTTTCTCTCCAAAGCTACTTAAAATAATGTAAAATGAGCATTTTCCATTTCTGTCAAGAGTTTTAAATCCATATTTCTAGCACCACCCACTGCTTTTAATCCTAACAGGATTTTTAACTGCTTTTGTATGTGCTTTATTTCCCCAGGATCTACAAATATTTTAAAGAAAACCTTTATTAAGTAAATTGAAGATAGATTTCAGGTATATCCATCCCTTTCCTTTGCAGAGAGTGTCTGATACTTTATGTGCAAAGAGATCTTCTTGTTTCTGTTTAATCTTAATGAGCAAACTGCTGTGTTGTTTTAAAAGTTAGAAAGTGATCAGTCAGTATTTTACAAAATGTTGGAATTTTTAACTCTATGAAGTCCTTATGCAGGTGACAGAACTACACAGTAGCAAGAGGCCTGTCTTTCACAGGCTTTGTAGTCTTTTTGTTAATCACTTAAACAGTGAAAAGCTATTTTTAGTGTAATTGACTTTTAAAATCTGAAATTTAGGAGTCTTATGTTTGGATGTTTATTGGGATAAGCGACATTTATGTAAACAGGTAGAGTGAGTAGGATGAATGGTCGGCTTCCAAGATGTCCTGAATGGCAACAAAGAGATGTCTGAAGTAAGGGAATAAATATTAAATGATTGTCAGCCTGGATGTTTGAGGTTCAATGGGAGTGATGCGCAGGATTTATTTCTTTTTTCAGATTGTACAGCTGGCGAAGTACCCAGTGAATGGTCTTGCAGGAGTGCACAGGCATTTGTCATGGACTCTGACTGCTCTGCCAAGTTGTGATCCCTCTTGCTTCTCTCTCTGGTGGGAGCTGGCTTTTTATGCAGCTGGGGGAGGTTGCTGGCCCCTCACCACTCTTCTATGGGTGCTGCTACCCCAAATTCATGTCATACCAGTGAGGCAGTGGCAGCTATTGCCCACTCAGGATGCAAGGCAATGAAGAGGAAGGTTTGTGAAGGAAATTATTTAGCTTTGTTGCAGTGAGTAGGTGAGATGTGGAATACAGAGGGGTTTTTTGATTGCCTTTCCTAGGCCTTTTTTTCTGCTTAGATTAAAACAAGTGCAGATTTCACACCGGTAGCTTGTAGATCAGGTTCCAGGCTCTCTGCCTGCTATGTGTTGTTTCAGCAAGTCTTGTGTGGACACTAAAATGGGGCCTGGGTTTGCTCAGTGGGTGACTAGGAAGGATTCAGTGTCACAGCAAGGAAGCAGCAGATGAAGAGAGCAAGTTGTCCTCAGAGTGTACTGCAGCAGCCTCTGCTGCGCCTCCATCTTTGGGATTGTGGCCTGGCAGTCCCAGAGATGGCATATTTGTTGTGTGTGCTGAGAGGTGTCAAGTCCTCTCCTCCTCCCTCTGTGATCCGTCTGGGGTCATGGAGCTCTGTTTCCTGCTGTTCATGTATGCCTCTGAAGAATGAGGCCCTGTGCAAAATGAATAAAATGTGAAATAATTTAATCTTTCCTTTTTGTTTTCATCCTTTGCTAATTTAATAGCAAAATACATAGTATCATTAGCTTAGCCTTAGTATGTAGAGAATTGGTGAGCATCACTGATGGACAGGAAACGTCCACTAGAGGTTAGAAGGCAGAGAAAGTGAATCCTCAATATCCTTCAGAGGACTGAGCATAGAACAAGCAGCAAGGAAGAATGAAAGATAAAAGGCCTCTTCCTAAAAACAGATGTTAATAAACACCTAATCAGTAAGTAAGGAGGAGAATAGCAATGAAAGATGGAGTAATTGGAGTGGATAGGTAACTACATTTTGTAGTTACCCAAACATTTTGTAACTGAGAAGTAAAACTGGATATAACTGAACAGCTAAGGAGAGTCTCTCTGAGTCTGGACTTTCTGAAAGATCATTCCACTTTTCCTCAGACAGATTTTTTTTATTCACCCAATTGATTTATCATCCTCTTCTAACTTCTCTACTTTGTACCCTTAATAAGGCCCTGCGG
Source organism: Pitta sordida (assembly GCA_013390025.1). Classification (NCBI taxonomy): domain Eukaryota; kingdom Metazoa; phylum Chordata; class Aves; order Passeriformes; family Pittidae; genus Pitta; species Pitta sordida. The sequence goes on along the minus strand of WEKX01013701.1, from coordinate 76,816 downwards.
GGCGCCCCGCAGCCGCGCTGCTGCTCCCTCACCCCGGCCTGTGCCTGGCAGTCCCAGCGCAGGCTGCCAGCGTGGGGCCGCGCCAGA
>WEKX01013701.1:14591-75081 GCA_013390025.1 Pitta sordida | reverse complement strand
CAGAAACTGCGCATCCTCCCTGCAGGGCCGGCCCAGTCCCGCTCCAGAGGGAGAGCTGGCACTGCCCCTGGGCAAAGCAGAGGCACTGCGCATGTGTCAGCCGAGGAACCTCGCAAATGCTTGAAACCGGACTGCGAGAAATTTTCCTCGCAAATCCATGGGGTCGTAAAGGAGAGGTCGCAATGCAACGGGGATTCGCTGTATTAGGAAAAATGTCTTTGCTAGTCTAAACCTCCCCTGATGCAACTTGAAGTGGTTTCCTGTCTTCTTGTCAGTTGTTGCTACGGAGAGGAGAGCAACCCTTACCTGCATACAACCTCCTTTCAGGTAGTTGTAGAAAGCCAGAAGGTCCTTGCTGAGCCTCCTTTTCTCCAGGCTAAAAATCCCCAGCTACTCCCCATAAAACTTGTGCTCCAGACACTTTCCCAGCTATGTTGCCCTTCTCTGGACACGCTTGAGCACCTCAATGTGTGTCGTGTACTGAGGGACACAAAACTGAACACAGTATTCAAGATGCTGAGTAAAGGGGGATAAGATTTAAATAATTAATAAAAATGAATAATTTCCAAAGGTTAATTATATTGTAGCGAAAGCAAACTTTAAAAGCAACTTTCTTGTAACTTTTAGTTAGTATCTTGCTTGTTCTTTTGATTAGTGCGGTATGTAATGTTTTATGTTTACTTTAAATGTCTTAAAAAGCAGCATATTCATTTCTCCTATAGTCTTACACAAAAAACAAGTAATGGACTTTTCTTTCCACACTTACTCTCAGGCAAATACAAGCTGTTTGCGTTCCAGCGATTCACCTGCACATGACTGCAGCCACCATGCAAGTCAGCCAGAGAGACTTTGAAAAGGCTCAGGAACAACTGAAACTTTTGAAAAAGGATCCTGGGAATGAAACAAAGTTGAAACTTTATGCTCTGTTTAAACAGGTAGGCTTGATTTATTTTGTTTTATAAAGAGCATTTATGTTCTGAGGGGGTAGACTTGTGCAATATTTACTTAAGATAGGGGCTCTTCAAGTGTGTTGTGTCTTAACAAGGTCTTCATTTCAAGTGCTCAAATTCTGTTCTTGAAATGCCAGGCCCTCAAACTCTGCCTAAATTCTGAGGGAAGCCAAACCTGTATTTTCTTATAAATCATGCTTTGAATAGAAACCTTTATTCAAAGAAATGGAGACAAATTACATCACAGAATCACAGAATCACAGAAAATTATGAGTTGGAAGGGACCCACAAGGATCATCTAGTCCAACTCACCGTCTAATACCCGTACAGCGACCAAGAGCACATCCCAGAGCATAATAACAACCTAGATGCCTCACAATCTGGCAGGCCACTCCGAGCCGGAAGGGGCCCAGGGTCATCCAGCCCTACACCCCCCAGCTATACCATGTCACTAAGCTCCTCGTCCAGTCTTCTCTTAAACACTTCCAGGGATGGCGACTCCACCACCTCCCTGGGCAGCCCATTCCAATATGCAATTACTCTCTCTGTGAAAAACCGCTTCCTAACGTTGAGATTAAACCTCCCCTGGCGTAGCTTGAGGCTGTGCCCTCTCGTTCTGGTNCCCTCTGAGCTCGCCCTTCTAACCAGTTTGTGACATCCATTGAGTGATGCCTTCCATGTAATAATACTGATTCATCTTTGGGAAATGGCTTATGCTTTGGAAAAAAAGAGTATGCTGCATGCTTCCTCTTAAATTTGTTCTATCTACAGTCAGCTGCACCTATAATATAATGGTGCTGACATTTGAATGTTGATTTCTGAGTTTCTTTAATCTTTTTTTTAGTATGGTCATTGTAGGTATTGTTTGAAGAAGTATTTGTGGATCAAGTTTGGCTGCAGGATTAGTACAGGCTGTGGATTCTTATACTGAAGAAGGCAGTCAGTAGTTAATTTAAATAAAAAAGACATCTGACAGTTCCAGGTAGCTTTACTAATTAATAATAGTGAGCTCATAAATGTATTTTTTCATTCCTGCCTCCCACTTGAAATACTTCTCTCCAATAGTATACTTTTCTTCAGGAAAACTGATTATAGAATACTTCAGGATAGCTCGGACTCTTGCAGTTGAACTGATCCAATACCCCTGCTCAAAGTAGGGCCAACTTGGATCCAACTTAATAGATCCTATGCAGTGATTTCTTTATTCACACAGCTTACGAGCTTAATTTTCTTTTTAAGTATAAGACTTCCACAGTTTTTGAGGTGGAGGAGCTTAACAGACATGGGTGTTATAGAAACCAGTGTCTCATATTGGGTAGGTGCTTCTGAAAGCCCAATGTCAGGTATTAGGAAACAACAGACACTGAAAAGTTTATGGTATGTGAAGTATGTAAATAGGATCTAACTACGAGATATTTGTTCTGTCTGAGAGTTCAATTCTGTATCCCCATCAGATAAATGTTCCAAAGAGTCATCGTCTTTTCCACTAAGGTATCTGAACTTTAAACAAAATAAGTTAAATTAAATTAATTAAGTTTGTTTCACATTCTTTTCAGGCTACTGAAGGGCCCTGCAATGCTCCAAAACCAGGTATGCTGGACTTCGTCAAGAAAGCCAAGTGGGATGCATGGAATTCTCTTGGCAATTTGTCTCAGGTGACAATACCTATAATTTCACTTTGTAGATTACTGTACCTTGAAGTGCGTGGTCTCTGAGTGAGTGGCTGATGCCTGAAACTATTACATGCTAGCTGGTGACTCTGCTTAAGCCCTCAAAATGTTTTGCACTGTGTTCCTCAATCATTTTACTGCTTCAATATTTGGAGATTGTTTTTATTGTGTAAGCGTACACGTAGTTCTGTATTACATGTTACCACCAGCTTGTATCAGTGTAAGAGATTTTACATACCTGGTGAGTTCCAGTAAGAATACTGGGTTTTTGTAGCCTGGAGAAGAGGAGGCTCGGGGGAGACCTTATCACTCTCTATAACTACCTGAAAGGAGGTTGTAGCCAGCTGGGGGTTGGTCTCTTCTCTCAGGCTATCGGTGACAGAACGAGAGGACACAGTCTTAAGCTGTATCAGGGGAGGTTTAGGCTGGACATTGGAAGGATCTTTTTCACAGAGAGAGTGATTTCCCACTGGAATGGCTGCCCAGGGAGGTGATTGCGTCTCTGTCCCTGGATGTGTTTAAGAAGAGATTGGGTGAGGTACTTAGTGCCATGATTTAGATGGTGAGATAGTGTTAGGTTGCACTTCATGATCTCAATGGTCTTTTCCAACCTTGTTTGTTCTGTGATTCTGTATTATGGTCTATTCTGCCATTCTCTTTAAGGAAGATGGATTGAGCTTCTCAGTTCTTACAACAAAACCCAAATATCTGAATCCAGCATGTTAATAACTTCGTCATTTTAAAAGGTCAATCTCTTATGCTGTTGACTAAAAGACTAGAAAAAAGTGGCATATTGAGAGCTGCTCTTCATTCTTTATTTCTCAGGATATCTTGACATCTTTAATACCTTTCATAACCTTTAGAGAAGTCAAGTGAAGCAAGCCGGAAGAATAAAGATGCAGAGATACATAAGCCTTCCTTTTTCAGGAAGACTGTAGGAAGTCTGACATCACAGATAGCTACCATGGTTTCTTCAGCTACTGTTAAATGAAGGAAACAATCTTTTCAAATCAGCTGTCAGTCAGTCAAAGATATTGCTTAATACATCTAGAGAGGTTTGGGGGTTTTTTGTTTGTTTTAAAAGAAAACATGCTTGCCTAATTTCATGAACATAACATATTCTTGTGCTGCTTTGAGGTTTTGGGGGTGTATTTTTATCTTTTGTCAATTTATTTATGAAATGGCCTTGCAGCTTTTAGGAGTAGTCGAGAGACACTTAAGGAAATGAGTCTCCTCTTGAAGTTGAGTGGAGAATGGATAGACAATTTCGTGTCCTACAAATTATGCATTATAGATTTGTTCAAAATATATTATCCTTTCAAGAAAATAAGTTGTAACAGACAAGAACTTAAGCTTTTCTAAAATCACTGCTTACTGTAGAAATAGGGAGACAGGATTCTTTAGGCTTTTGTGTATCATGTTGGCGCTAAATGAAAACTAGTGTCTTCAAGCAATCTTAAAATGCCATAAGACCCATTTCAGCAACACATGTTCTGACATAAAAACTTTTGTTGGAGAAATGTTCAACTGGAAAGCAGAAACAGAGGATGCATAGAAATATGTAAATGCTGGTAATATGGCAAAAGTCTCTCCGGTAATACTAGGTGTGGATGAGAGCACTTCGCCAAGAAAATAAATGCCATCACCCCAGCATCTATGCATTTTATTTTGTGGATCTATTACTGCTGCTTTTCAGATGTCTTTAAGGATGTTCTGTAGTGTTTAAATACAGCAGGTTCCCCTTGTCACCCCCCTAATTAGGATGCTTTGTAATTGGGATTTTGGTTTGTTTTCTTTTGTCTTGAAGCGCATTCACTTTCACCCCTTCATCTCTCCAAGTACTCATTTTATTAATACTATAACAGATTTCCCTTTCAGCCTTTCATGATATTATTTGTGTCCTTTTTTTAATCTTCTTTTTTTAATTTCCTTTTTTCCTCCTTTTTTCCCCTATTTTTCTTTTTTTTTCTTAAATTTATTTTATTACAGGATAATGCCAGACAGAAATATGCTGAACTTGTCTCAGGTCTAGTCTCTGCAGAATCTGGTGACCAGAAGAAAGATGCTTCTCCAGAAGAGGGCAGACATGATGGCTATGAAACAATAATAGTTACTACCAAAAACAATATCACAAAGATAATGTTTAACCGACCTGATAGGAAAAATGCCATCAACCGTCAGGTAAATAAATTAACTTGGGAGGATTAATGGTTTTTTTTCTTTCTTGAGTAAGCTACTTAATTTTTTTACAGAATCCTTACTACAGGTTTAGCAGAACCGGCTGAAGCATGGCGGTATGGATTTCTTGAGGGATTAGTGTCCTGACTCTGATGACAACCTAAGGAATAAACATCCAGTACAGAATTAAAGCATTCAGCTAAAATTTTACAGATTAAGCTTTCTTGTGCTCTTGAGCTCTTTCAAACTTAGTATAAGATTATGGTCTGCAAAAAACTGAAACAGCAAACTGCAGAAATACTGGCCTGTTTTGTCGAGCTACTTAATGAGTGTCATCTTGTGTGTAATGAAGCATTTTTGAAACCCTTGTCTCAGCCCTGTTGCATGTATGTGTCGGTAATCTTCCCTTTCCCATTGTTACCTTCATGACTAAATCCATCCTCGTGGAAGCACCATGATCATCCTGTATAACAGTTGCAAAGATACCAGAAACGAGGTCTTTGCCCCAGTGCTGCTAATTTTTCAGTATATTATTTTGCCCGCTTAAACGACTTCTCAGGTTTTAAAGTTAACTGGTGCCAGTCAGTGTTTGTTTTCCAAAAGACCTTATTTTATCCCATAGATTTGCACAGGAATTTTTGAGTATTCCAAGCATGTGTCTTTATGGTCAGAAGTACCTCACGTGTAATACTTCCTGTACTTCACAGAATCACAGAATCACAGAATCAGTAAGGTTGGAAAAGACCTTAGAGATCATCGAGTCCAACCTATCACCTAACCTAGCCAAACCTGTTACCTAACCTATTACCTAATTACCTAACCTGTTGCCATCCTGCTACCAACACACCATCCTACCTATAACACACTAATAAAAAACTACTTGATAAAAAAAAAAAAATCAGTATTTAAAAGGACCATAGTTAATCTGTCCCTTAAGTTCCTTGTTGTGTCAATCTCATTTTTATGTTCTTTTGCAGCATCACATTTGTACTTTGTTTTCCTTTTATGCAGATGTACAGAGAAGTTATTAAAGCCCTTGAAGAAGCTGGAAAAAATGATTCCACCATAGCAGTTATTACTGGTATGTTTTGTATTATACCAATGTATAGTACTGACATGAACTGTCTATCTGTATTTAGACTGATTGACTTGTGTAAGTGAGGAAATTCTTCTATTATAGACCAAAGATTTTCCAAAATACTCAAAATGCTGTTCCGAATTCTTTAGCAAGGTCACTGTTACATCAAAACATGAGTTTGATTTTTCTCTCCCTCTGTGATACATTGGAACACACTAAAAACGAGCATCTGAAATCCTGTACTGGCACAGCCACTATAGAGTTTCCCCTGCATATTTACTGGGCATCATCAGAAAGAAGTGCTATTTTATGGTTGTTTTTTTCCGTGACTGCCGTAGGAAACAATTGTCCAGGCAGGCCACAACCTGGCTCAGCTGTGTACATCCCACTCACCAGATGTGTGCAGCTGGATGACTGCAGCAGTAGCGTTGAAAGGGCATCTCAAATTCATGCTGCCTGTGAAGTCTGGCTGCTCTGGGGACACGTTCTTCTCTTCTGGAGGTCCCTTCAGTCTGTCTCTTGTGACTGAACAACAGAGAGGCGAGAACAGATGGGAGTCAGAGAGGCTGAGGGCAGGTGCTCACTGTCTGGCCCGTACACTTTGCCCATGTGTGTCTTTTTAGGAAGTTATCCCAAACTCGAGCTTTGGCTGACAGCTAAGTAGTGTGAATTCAAGGTGAATTTGAGCTTAAACCTGTTTAGTCTGAAGTAGTTACATGCATATTCTTTTTCACTGTCTGCTTTACCAACGCCTGGTTCCCATTCCCAGGCTGCTGAATTTCCTTTCGGTAGCAATGACTGGACACCACAGCCTTTACAAAATGAGAAAGGTAGTTCACACAACTTAAGTGTCTAACATGCATAGCTACAAGTAAATAGCAAACACTTCTTCACAAACCTTTCTGTTGTGTTTTAGATAGTGAATAACAGCACTGCAGCATAAAGTAGTGGATGTGCCAATCAGTGAAAGGTCCCATCCTCGGGATGTCCTCATGGAACACAGGACGATTTACAAAATTGAGTCATGCAGTCTAGCTTTTAAATGCTCCTTGCTTTTTTGCTGGTGCCTCATGCTGACTTGCACATTCATTAATAGGTTATCTGTTTCTTGCTGAAGAATCCATCTTCCAGTACAATGATTTCAATGCAGTCCTGTCAGTCTTATCCCTAGAATGCTATGCTGTTTTCTTAACTGGTCATAAAAAATGTGAAAATTTATCACACATTAAATATGTTATTCTGCCTACTTTTGATTCTTTCATCAGTTTGAAGTTGGATGAACGAAGATGGAGCAACTTATGTTTCCATTGTCCTGTTATAAAAAAAAAGATTCTCACATCTAACCATTTGAATAATTGTGAATTGACAGAAAAAGAACCCTGAGGAATATGTAGGGAAAAAAAACAAAATATTTTTTTCCATCTGATGCTGTTACAGGAAAAAAAAGATTCCCCCTCAGATACTTCACAGTTCAATATTCTTTGGCTTTCTACCTATTTTTTTTGTTCAGCAAATTGTCAGTCAAAACTTATTTTTAAGCCACAGATATCCTTTAAGACACTGTATGTACTTTGAGGAAATCCTCCAATTGCTTATAATGTTAGACACTTAGTATGAAATGCTTTTGTAAATCTAATAAATGAAAGCTTCTTTTCTCTTACCCACTCAGAAACCATGGGTGCATTTACTTACATGTGTTCTCTGCAGGAAATGGAGACTACTATAGTAGTGGAAATGATCTGAGTAATTTTACTGATATCCGGCCTGATGAAATGGAGAAGATGGCAAAAGATGGAGCAGTATTACTCAAGTAGAACATCCTGGTTTCATTTATGTATAAGTTACTGTAATGGGTAAAATATACTTTGCAGACTTTGTTAGAAAACCCCACAGCAGGGACCCAGTTATGCTACAATTCATCTATTTAAATTAGTGTGTCTAAGGGCTTACCATGTGCATAAACACAAAGATCGTGTGTGAAGAAGTATTATTAATTGTATGAAATAAATGAGATTAGTGTTAGAGGTCTTTTTAAGTACAGGGATGCTAAACACTTGATTTCATGTTTTAGTCTCCAAAGTATGTGCAGCTATAATGACACCACCATTGGTTTAATTGTATATGAAAAAAAATTGTGGTTTTTGATATCCAACAGTCCCTACACTAGCAGGACACACCCAATGTCAGACTTCTTTGAATAGATATGTAGATATAATAGAATACTGGGTGTAATGACCTTGTTCAAAATTTCCCAGTAATTCTGAGATCTGTATTCCATCTTTAAGTCTGAATTTGCCCGAATTTATTTTCTAAGGCCACAGAGATCAGGGTTATCATTTGACACAGGGACTGAAATGGCTTTTTTTGGACAAACAATGTGTTTCTTTTTTTCCTATTTAAGCAGATTTTGCTTCTCTTTTGCTTCTGTATGTGATGATAGCATCTGAGAGATGCTTGCATGATGGATTGTTTCCTCAGGCACTTTCAGTTTATGGGAAATACACAGAAACCCAATGTTTTGATTTATGTTTCAAAAATGAACTTCAAGTAAAGTACTCAGTTTTTCGTCTTTTACTTAGGCAAGCTGTGTGTGGATCACAGTTGCCCCTTAAAGGGATAATGATGCAGTGTGAACCTGTTGTGGAGGTGTTACTCAGTGGTACCTGGCAAGTGTTCCAGCCTGCAGTGTTGTGCAGGGTGTTCAGCACAATGCAAAGCCTCATGTGGTACAAGTGGGCTTTAATCTTGCACTTGTGAAAAGCCTGTGTTTGCTGTGCTGTTACTATTACACAAACACGGTGCTTCATTACAACCAATACATAGAGATGCCAGGGAACTGGAGTTCTTACAAAACTGTTCACTTTTGAGACGTGTTTTGTTTTGAGAATGTGTTTTGCCCTTCTTGGATGCAGAAGTAGTTGTCAGATGAAACAAAAGGCTATTTCTCGAACATGTGCAGAAGAGCGGTAGGGAATTGTGTGTTGTGGTAGCATCACAATTTGGTGCCTGTTGGGACTTGACTGCAGAACAGTTTGTGAAGGGCCTGGCTATCCCACTGGTGGAGTTGGGATGGATGGATGGATGGATGGATGGATGGATGGATGGATGGATGGATGGATGGATGGATGGATAGGCAGAAGACTATTCTTGGTAGTGAGCTGTATTCAGTAGCTGTAGCTGAAAGGGAAAACATTTTGATAACTTGATTGCAGGAACTAGGAGAGCTCTGCTGATATCTACATGTGTGATTCTTAGTTACTAAGGAAATGTAGGTGTTTCAAATAGTGTTTATTTTGTCAGAATTAATTTCTCAGAGGGTCAAAAACATACGCTGCATAGTTTCTATCTAGCTCTTGGGTTTTGTTATGCAGGATCTTATGTGTTTTGAAAGTTTTTTGTATTGGATTAAAACCCCTTTAGATGTGTCTCGTATGTCTTACATCTTCTCTTTTCCCTTCTCTCTAGAGAGTTTGTGGATCATTTTATTGATTTTCCTAAACCACTGATTGCAGTGGTAAATGGCCCAGCTATTGGAATCTGTGTAACAGTCCTTGGGTTGTGTGACATTGTATATGCTTCTGACAGGGTAAGTACATAGCTGATCCAAAGACAATCTTTAAGCCTTTTTCTGTAGCAAGTATGATTTGATTTGGGGTAATCTGAGAGAAAACAATACTTCAGAAAAGTTTACGTGCTTTTTATATCACATCAAGAAATGCCTGTATTAATTACTGGCACAGGGGTGCACCAGCCAGTGGTTAACATGCATGGAAGTTCTTTGCTGTAGTAATCAAATTTCTGATTCGAGTTTAGAGGCTCTTTTCTAAAAGCCTCTCTTCTAAACTGAAGTGAAATGATGATTGTACGGCCCCTCTCAGGTGTGGAAGGGGGAACAAAAGTTTGTTGTGAAATGGAAGTTCAGTAACTGTCTGAAGTGATTCATTACAGGGTCACTAATGACTCTCACTCCTGACATATGCTTGTTTAATGTGCATGATTTCTTCAGTCTATTGTGGTCCCTAGATCTCTTCTTTTACTAGAAAATTGTTGGATTCTGCCTCTTTCACTCTCCCATCTGATAATTTTTTGTTACAGGATGAAACTATTGTTGCTTGTTCCTCAGTTTAAAGAACCAACTTCTCTTACAATAGCTGTGAGTGTCCTTAGACTGTTAGATATATCTCAGGTCTATCTTCACTCTGTCTTTTGGGGGTTTGAGCTAAACAGCTGCAATTTGTTTAGCTTTTCCTCATGTGACCTGCAGTCACATTCCTCTGGACTCCTTCCAGTTGTTCTGTGCATAGAGGTACAAGCTGGACACATCCTCCAGCTCGTATCTTGCTGATGCAAAGTGCAGCAGAAGAACTTTGCCACATTCTGCAGGCTGTATTTCTGTTTTGATATCCCACGGTGTTATTTGATTTACATACTTCTGACCTGATATCTGGATCCCTTACTGTAAGTTGCCAGTAAAACACTTATTCATGTCGTATACTATATACTAAGTAATTCCTGACAAACTTTAACTTGTCCATATTAAATAGTATCTTCTTACTCATACTCCTCAATTTTATTAAGACTATTTGGAATTCTAATCGCTTACCCTCAGCATAATATCTCCTTACAGCCATAAGTTAGTACAGATTTAGTTGAAATATAATCCAAATAAGCATTAAATGTTTTGTCCTGTTAATATTATCCTCCTTTCTTGAATGGCTTGAAATTCGTACTTGAATTTGATTTTGTTGAGATGTTCTGTTAGTACCTTCCTACCTGCACTGGGACAATTTTTTCTTGTGCCCATGGTAACAATTCTTGGAGGACTTCTGTGGGATCTGACCTAGCCCTTCACTTAGGTTGTTCTTCATGAGAGTTTTCCTATTAACTTCAAGTTTATTGAAGCCTTTTCAAAGATTGTTCTCTGTTCTTCCCTTTCCAGGGCTGTGAACTCCCATGCAGTAAGGTCATTCTCATCCAAAATGCTACTTAATTTCACATTCTGCAATAGTTTCATTGGATTGCCTTAGACATTGACTACCTACTCCAGAAATGGCCGGCTCTGCTATGTTCAGGATCTGTTTTTATTCTCAGACAGCTATTCCCAGAGCAGAGTGTTATGAGCCACATTTATGGGAGCAGCACAGACCAGCCTGACAACAAATCACTTGCCTTCTGCACTAGGTTTTGCTCCAGTTCATGGGACACCAGTTTGTGCCCCAAAATGTTTAATCTCCCATTGCTTAAGCATAACCAATATCATCCTGTATCCTGGCAGATGTTGTCTAATCTTTTCTTACAATGCCATAAATGTTACTTTCTTGCTAGGAAGTCTGTTGATCTGTCTTACTTTGTGGCCTTCTGCAGTATAGCAAGAGATTCTTTTTTCATTGAAGATTCATGATGAAGATTCAAACCCTTCTATTTCACTGAAAGCTACATTGGCTGCTTTTGCACTCTCTGTATATCAGTTCATATTTTTAAATGGAAATAAAGGGAGGCATTTTGTCTTTTATGCTAAATTTGTTGTAAGTTGTCAAAACATAAAATTCTGCTGCTCAGTTCTAACTTGCAATTATGTTATTTGTATGGCCCCACGATGCATATCTGGGACAAGCTCTTCTTAGATTTACATAAAATTTAGGAAAGAAGATTCAGTGACTTGATTTTTTTCAGGAGTAGAATAAACTTAGTGTGTCTTCAGAAGTGCAAAAATGTTTTTTACATCTTAAATTATTTGAAATACATAATAAATAAGTTTTAGTGCAGATATGTATAAACATCCTTTCTGTAAAGATATTGCACATACTTGTTTCTCTAAGTGTTGTATCCAATAATGCAGCTTCATCAATGGGGTTGTTATGTTAAGGGAATTGAATTATCCAGACAAAACCAGCTGTTGAGTGCACTGAGAGGATGAAGCAGTATTATCAGATGGCATTTCAAACCTATTACAGTAACAGTTCAGATGTGTTTTTGGTAAACTCCGTCACAGTAGAAGCTTTAAAATGAAAACTAAATCCTAGTTCTTTAGTTCCATGCCCAGTTGTAAGGTTTGCTTTATTTTGTTCTTTTTATTCCAGGCTACATTTCACAGCCCGTTTAGTCAACTTGGACAGAGCCCTGAAGGGTGTTCCTCTTACCTGTTTCCAAAAATCATGGGCTTAGGCAAGGTAAGAATGTCTGCATTGTCTGTGGGATCATCTGACCTTAGTGTGTTGGTATACTCTCATTGTAAGAGCAAGTGTGGTCTTTTGTCCAAACTTATTTTCTCTGTCTGCTCTAGAAATAAGGAAACTAAATACAGTTATACCCCCAGATTTGCGAGGAACGGGTCATGCCAAGAGTCTCACAGAATGTCAAACTCGCAAAGACGTGCAGGTCATTAATATGCATGCAGGCCGCGCCCATTGCTCCACCCCCCAGAGCGCTGTGGACAATTTTCCTCTCCTTCCCACGAGCTCTCTCAGCACAGGGGAGCAAAGGGAACCCTTTCTGAGCGGCTGCTGTAACCATGTGTGCTCGCAGCCCAAACCTCACGCAGCTGCTCCCCCCCGAGCCCCCCGTCCAGCCCCAGTGCTTGTGCCTGCAGCATCCCAGCCCCGGTGCTCGTGTCCCACACCGCCAGTCCCAGCTCCACGTGTACTCACCTTGCCTCTACGGTGGGGAATGGGTGTCCCTGAGCTCTGGTCAGCATTCTTGGAGCCTGGAAAACCTTAACTTTGCAACACTGAGACATCCCATGCCACTTATGGCAGGGTGCATCAGTATCAGAGTTTCTTTCTCTTTAACATCCACCGGTCCCAGTAGAGGCAGCGCTGCCCAGGTTTTGACTGGCTTTGAGTAACAAGGAATGGCATGTCTTGTGGCGGTGCTGCGCTGGGTCCCAGTGGTGCACACAGGAGATGCACAGGACCGGGGCACGGTGCCGCAGGGCTCTAGACACCATTGCGAGCTGGAGAAACAGCGCGCCTTCCATGGGGGGCTGTCCCTGCCCCACCCACAGGGAGAGCCAGCCCCGCCCCTTGGCAAAGCAGAGGCACTGCACATGCATCGGCCAGGGAACCTCGCAGATCCCTGGAACTGAATTGCAAGAAATTTTCCTTGCAAATGTGCGGGGTCGTAATGGAGAGGTCACAATGCAGCGAGGATGTACTGTAATAGTAATTATGGAAAATTGTCTCTCTGCTGAGAGACAGCAGAATCTAGATTTTCTCTTCTCAGAACACCGTGACTCCTTTCTGTTTCTTTTGATGTCCCACAGAAAAAAAAATCAGGATACTTTTAAATACTTGTCTGATACTGCATGCCTTACTATAATGTGTTTTCACTGAGCAGGGTTTAAATCTGTAAGGAACAGAGCGAGTGCTTCATAAACATCCAAGTATCAAAAGTAGTCTGTTCAGTGAGACATAGCATGGCAGTACATGCTCTAGAAATCTTGGAGTCACTGCAGAAGTGAACAAACACGTACATGATGGGGTAATTTCTGAGCTCAGCTCAGAAAGACATGTACACTCTCAGTGAATGATAGGAACTGTAGGCCAATCACTAGTGGCATAGCCCAGGCCTTGAATACAGGGTGTAATACTGACTTAACCTTCATTATGGGCAGAATGATGGGACAAAAAGCAAGGACTTTGAAGTAGACAATATCTGGAGATTCCCGCCAACATCATCAATTCTGTGATTCTGTGTTATTTTCGGAGGGCAGATATTAATAAGCAAGAGATAAATGTGACATTAAAGTGACATGGAAATATGTAGCTTTCCTGTCAGGTTACTCAAGTCATGTATTGAATCACACTTTCTACTTTTCTTTACATAGGCAAGTGAGATGTTGCTTTTCAATAAAAAGCTGACTGCAGCAGAAGCCTGTGCCCAGGGACTTGTGACTGAAGTCTTCCCCGACAACAGTTTTCAGAAGGAAGTTTGGGCAAGATTAGAAGCTTATGCAAGCCTCCCCAAAAATGTCAGTATTTTAAATTTTTCTCCGCCTTGTAAGCCTGTAGCATTCCCAGTTCTCCTGCCAAATGTATCCTGTCACTTGGTTTCACTTCATCCTTAATTGAAATAATGAGGCTCAGTATACATATTTTCCTTCAAGCACAGATCTGTCCCTCTGCTGCTAGGAACAGATACCTCTCTTCTGCTTTGTCTGCATCCAAGACAGTGTACTGTACACAGAGATTCAATAGCTAAAAAGCTTTCAATGTGATCTAATTAATCCGCCTGTTCAGTCTCTCTGAGCGCCTTGGATGCTTTCTGTTACGTTTTTATTTTGGCAATAATTTAAGAATCTTACCACTGATTCTACAATATTAATTGTACTGTGCACTCTGGGTGCTCAAGATTACAGTGGGTGGCTTTAATTTTTGCTGAATTCAGTCATCCTGCTCAATGGTTAAGGTTTTGCAAGACTACCTATGTTACAATGGTATTATGCTGCATAGAACAAGAGGAGACACCTGTGCCAGCTGCTGATAATGTGGGTTGCATTTGGCACTGCAGGCAGTTGAATGGGTTTCACTTCTTGTGCTCCGTTACTCTGATTATTAGCACTCAGGGGACTGCTGGTTTGCTTCCCATGAGCCTCCTCCACCTCATTAGCAATCTTAGTAACTAAATGCAATAAATACTTCCAATGAAAAGCTTGACTAAAGCTAAGAGGTGCAATGTTAACACAACTGGATTAGGCTTCCAATGTGGGTTTGGGATTATTTTCTGAAACTTTAAAGTGTAGAAAACTTATCTCCCTAATGTTCCTCTCTTTCTCCTCCAGTCTTTGGCAGTGTCAAAGCAGTTGTTACGAAGTATGGAAAAGGAAAAGCTCCATGCAGTCAACAGTAAAGAGTGTGAAGTCCTAAAAGAGAGGTGGTTGTCTGATGAATGTATAAATGCTGTTGTCAGCTTCTTTCAGAGGAAATCAAAACTCTAGTCTTCACCAGTAGAATACCTCACCATCTGCAATAGCCTAATCTGCTCCTATCAGTAATAAATTTTCTCTTCAAATAATAATTCTTACACCTTTTGCTGTGGCATATTTCCCTTATTGGGACTGGGTTAAAACTGGTTTATAAAATTAATATAGTTTTATGTGCCTTGGATCCATTATGGATATTTAGGTTGAGGAAAAAAAGCTCATTATTCATCAGTGATGTTTCTGAACAATACTAAAGCAGATTGTCTTCCAAAGGAAGCAACAAATTCAATAGCACCCTATCTTGATAGGTCTTCAAAAATTACGAGTGATTCTTTTTATTCATCTATGGGGAAAGGAATACTGTGTTAATGAAAAAATAAACAGAAGTTTTAACTACTGCTTTGCTGATTCTTATTTGTTCTGTGAAACATCCACAGTGAGAGGGAAAGTAGTTCCTGGGAGGTGTCTTAATACCTATAATAGCCTTACAAAGAAGTATTCACTTGTCTTCATATTCATCTCAAAGATGTTTGTTTTGAGCTTTATGAGTCTAATCTTCAGTATATTTTTTTTTTGCATTACTTACTTTATATGACCTCTTGTCTGTGGAAAAATGTGCTGTATTTGCTTTCCTCGAAATAAAATGCAACCTGTTTGTTGATGGATGAAACTACAGAAACAGGCTGTCCTTGATTAGTAGATGCCAGCATATCTCTTATAGGAGTGGAGATGAACCGTTCCTCTGCATGAGGAATGAGAATAAAACAACATTACCTCTCGGGATTGAAACTTCTACTTGATTTTAGGTAACTTTTTTAAAAGTTAAATCATGGTGTCAGCTAATTTAGGAATTTCACTCTGTAACTTTTGTTGTCACATATTCATTAACTCCTTTATTAGTATAATTTCTTCAGTAGATACTCTGTATACTCTGTCTGATGTTGGGTTTTGTTATTAATGAGGTAGCATACAGCAGGGAGGGAGATTTTTGCTTGACTGTTTTATTGGTATAGAACTTTCTATTCCAATTTAGTTAAGACTCTAGACCTGCAAGAACATGTCAGTTCTTTCAACTACAAGTAACATTTCTTGTGCACCATATATTTTAATCTGTAGGAAATGTTTATGCAGATTGAAAACTTCCACCAGAATTTGGAATAATTAATTTACCTTGTTTTCCTTAAATGTTTACACAAAGAATATCTTCAGTTTGTATCTCTGATTATCATGGGGGATATGAAAAATATTCACCTTTATTAAGATTTAGTGATATGTAGAATTTAGCATTTTTCAGACAGTAAAATGTCTACTAAAATAAAATCCGTAAAATGTATTGCAAATGTATTTTTTACCTGGTAGTTTAGCTAAAAGTAGTACAGTGAGCCCCCAGGTAGCGCGAGTCCGGGACTGGGCCACAAAGACCGATTCGTGGAGACAGTGAGCTCATGACTCTGCAGTTATGCCTGTTGCCCCACCCCTGCCACCGTGGCCAGGCTGTCCAGCTCCCAGCTCCCTCCCCTTGCTGCCACCATGGGTTGGGATGGGATGCTGCAGCTATTAAACTGATGCTTTCTTTTTTGCTTTTTTTTCTACTTTCTTTTTTCCCTGGCCTTGGCTTGTGCAAGGAATCAGCACCTGCCTGGCCCTGGCCTCAGCTGCCCTTTCCCTCTGGCGCTGGGGGCAGCCACAGTCTCTCAGCAGCTGCTGGTGCCAACAGACAGATTTTTTTTTTTTTCTTTAAGGTTTTTCAGTCAGCGTCAGGCACCAAGGATGGGGCAGCAGTGCCATTGCCGGGGGATGCCACGGTCTCATCCCCTGGCCGCAAACAATTCCAGCTGTGCAAACACACACATTTACATGAAACACATACGTTTACATCAAATGCATCCGGGATGGGATGGGCCCAAGGGCTCATGGCTCCCTCTCCTCACTGCTCCCGGTGACTCCTCGACAGGGGCTTATTTACATATTCATGAGCAGTCTGCCTTCGCGGTGTTTTCTACACATGCGTGCACCCTCGCTTTTCACTGAAAAATGAACAGCGAAGTATTGAACTCGCAGAGAGGTAAACCATGGTTAAGTAGGGGCCTTCTGTATAACTAATCTCACAGATTCACAGATTCACAGAATATTATGAGTTGGAAGGGACCCATAAGGATCATCTAGTCCAACTCACCATCTAACACCCGTACAGATCTGAAAGCACATCCCAGAGCGGTAACACAAACCTAGTTCTCTCACAGTGTAGCAGGCCACTCCGGGCCAGAAGGGACCCAGGATCATCCAGCCCTACACCCCCCAGCTAGATATGAAATAAGGAATTTTTTACCTATTGATATGAAGGTTAATATAAAAAGCTGTAAAAGATTTTCACTGATTAGAAAACCCGGAAATTAAAGTACTTAAAGGAATTCCATGGAACGTGTAACACATACCTAAAAGTAGATAAGAAAACAATTTCTAAAAGTTGCTTCAATTTGTCCTGAAGAGATATTTTTGTCATCTCACATCACTGCTGAATGTTCTTCTAATTCTTTTTGACATTTAAAGTGATGGTATTTGTGGAACATTTTGAAACTTTTTCCAAAATAGTATCTGAGCAACAAAAGGGCAGAAGCTATCTTCTGATGGAATTGTTCCAGTAGCCTTGATCTAAAAATGTGTGAATTCACATTTCTTTTGCGATACAAGGCTAGAATGCTGGTTTTTTATCTGTGTGTACCATTGTAAAAGAAGCAAAAGAAGGTACATTTGAGTACATAAAGTTAGTACAGAGAGTTTCCTGGAAGTCTACTTTCTGCTCTACAGTAATAAAACAGAACAAATTATGGTCTGTATTTGTCAAGGACAAACAATATCAAACCAATCTAATTTCCTTCATTAGTGTGACTAGCTTGATGTACAAGCAGACAGCGGTGAATGTAATTTAAGTTTAATGAAGCTTTTGTGCTGTTCTGCTATGCAGCTGCCATGAACAATTCCAGGAAATGGGATCTAGATTAAATCACAATTGCACAGTTGTAGGATTGGCTGAAACATACTAACCAGTAGTTATCAGGTTATCAAAGTGGGAGGGCATGGACTGGGATCTGACTGGAATCATTGAACAGTTTGGCCTGGAGGGAACCTTTAAAGATCACCTACTTCCAACCTGACTGCAATGAGCAGGGACACCTTTGCCTCCATCAGGTTGCTCAGAACATCATCTAATATGGCCTTGAATTTTCCAGGAAGGGGGCATCCACCACGTCTCTAGGTAACATGTTCCAATGTTTCACCACCCTCATTGTAAAAGACTTCATTCTTATATCTAATCTAAACCTGCACTCCTTCAGTTTAAAGCCATTACCACTTGTCAGATTGCAGCAAGCTCAGCTAAAAAATGCCAAGTGTGATAATGGTGTGTATCGTAACATGGAATTATTACTGGACAAGCCTACAGAATTTTCTGCTGTTCCTTTTGCTTGGGGTGTTGGTGAATGAGTTGGATGTCAGAAGAAAGCGATGTGTTTTATAAAATAATGTTAACACCAAGATTTAACAGTCATCAGATGGATTGTTCAAACTCAAAAGGATGAATTTCAATGAAGAGAAGCATCTTTCCACTCGCTGCTACTGCTGCATTTTCTTTTGGTAATTTTACACACAATTAGATTATTGTCTAGCGATGCTGAAATTAGATACCCCAGGAACTAATGTAAGTGCTCTAAAATGTTTACCTCAGAACCATTTGAATCATGATTATCTAGTTTTAGCAAAATCTTATGTTTTTTTTTCAAATTTAGTTCTTGCTAATCTAACCATCAGAGACAAATTCTGCCATGTGGGATAAGAACCTCAAAACCCGTTCTATTAAGTCAGATAATATTTTACCTCTGTGGTGGATGTTAAACCAAGAAACCACAAAAATTTTTTTAACACTTGCATTTGATGCAAAATCGGCTTGAAACAAACTACAGTTTCCCTTGTGCCCGTCAATCTTCTTTTCCTTTTACCATTTCTATTGCAGATAGACATGTCGATGTCACTTTTTCTTCTTCTGGCCAGTATCTTCTTCATGGGGTCCTGGGCTTCTTCCAGTTATGAGGAAAAGGAGATTGGAGGTAGAATATGTTTTAGACCAAAACTAGATTGCTGTGTTCATGGGATTTGGTTTGTTTGTGTCCGGTATCTAGCTGTGTTATAGAAGTTTGGGTGTTTTTTAACTCATAACATTGCAGCACATACACTGAACAAGACTTGTGCTTTGCCATAGTAAAATTTCTGTCATGGAGGGTCAGCTGGGAAGAAGCAGGGAAGCCTGGACAGTGAGACGTTGGCAATAGTTGGTTACCTGTGTTCTGATGTGGTGTGGACCTTCTTATGGAACAAATTTGGAAATCAATTAGGCACAATTAGTTTCAGTCTTTGGAGCAGAACATGGTATGCCAATCTTCTGTGAGATGTTTTAAATTGCTCTCTTGCATATGTGGAACTGCACTCTATAATTTACTACATAGTATGAGAATTATTTTTAAAGAAGAAAAACATTAAGAAAAAAAAAGCATGTAGGTCTAGGCATTATTTTGGATCCTCATGTAAATGTAGCTGTTTTTTATTAAGCCCCTATGAACAGAAGTAGATTGCAAATTACTTGCAAATAGGGATGGACTTGGTATATTACGTAGCTTTAATGAGCTAGCAGAGCAATTTGGGTCAAGTTGTGAAACTACCCATTCTGTACCCTGTCAGAAAGTGCCTGGATGGTCTCTGTAAGAAGAAGGGACCTCAATTTGTCATTATCCTGTGTGAAGATCCTCCAAAGGAAGAGTGGAAGACAGTCATGTTCAGCTGTGATGCAGCCTCTTCATTCAAGAGGCTGAAAGAACAGCACCTTTACCAGATTCATCCAGATGGCTTAATTGGTCTGGATTTTAAATCCACACTAAATTTTATGAAATTGTTTACAGAATTCTGTTCTGACAACCTTTGTGGTTGTCTAGTGGATCAGTGTTCAGTGCTGTTCTTACTCTTTCATAAAGTACAGCTCAAATTCAATAAATTCCAGGAAGAATATTCTCTCACTTATTCCAATTGAGGTTTTTATCCATTGGGCAAGAATTATGGCAACATGACACACGGATCATAGGAAAGGGTAAGACTTACACATTTGTATTTCTTCAGAACCAAACCTCCATTCATTGCAAGGAACTTAGTGTAACAACTAATGTTGCCAATAATGAATAAATGACAGAAACCCACCCCAAGTTGTAGCGGTTCTCTCCAAACTGAGGGTCATCTTCTCCTGCCCTGTGCTCAGAGCATGCTGGACTGCAGAGGTCAACTGGGTTGTTCAGTATTGGCTGGCTCCGAGGACAGACATTTCACTGAGTAACTTGTTCAGTTCATGCTGCTGACTTCATACCACATCACCATCATTTCCAGCAGCCTACGGGACAGGCTACTTTCTTCAGTGTTCTTCCACTGTAATCTGCAGGGGGTGCACCCATCCGTTTTCAGACACTTATCCTGCAATGAGGATGCAGAGAATGAAGGAGCTGTATCTTGAGCTTGTCCTAATTAAACCTCTCTCCATTTAAGCAGGGAGTTTTCCAATTGTTTCACAGTATCACAGTATAGATAAGGCTGGAAAGGACCTTGAAGATCATCTAGTTTCCAAGAATTAAAAGCATCTCTGGCTCTCTTTATTCTGCTTGGAAGATGACACTTAAGGTGATTTCACCTGTCTTTTCACCAATGAAGACATTCAACTGCACTAAGAAACCATACTTCTGCCTGATAATGCATCAGGTTCCATGATAAATCTGCCCCTCCAAAGGGACAAGTCTATGGTAGCAGTAGATTTAAATTGGCTTTCAGAGACTTGCAGAACATGTCAGAGTTTCACTAAGAAGTCTATGAACAGATTTGTTTTCTGTAACAATACAGGATTAGGGTTCTGACATGGAAATTAAGTGTTTTCTTTTTCAAACAGGCTTCTCTGCCTTCTTGTGCCCTGTAACCTTTGTTATTAACGCCTCGTTTCTTCCTAAAGCTGTACAGCCTTTCTTTGCTTATTATTCTTGGCATCTACTATCAGCCCCATTCTTTAAACAGGGTACCCTTCAGTTATCCTCAGTGACCCCCTCCTAGTGCCTTTTTACAAGAACACAAAGACACCTTTCTTGCACTTTTCACTTAGAAAGTCACTTTTAAGACTGAGCCACGAACAGCTGCAGACAGTATCAGTCATGACCTATTTATTTCTACCTGCCCAGAAGCAGCCTTAAATTGAATCTTTGTAAATACCCTTATTTTTTAATGTTTTCACTATTTTAGAAATAATTAGCCCATACCTACTTTATAAAAAGAAGAAATTAAGAAATAATTAAGACAATAAAGAATTCAAAGGGTGTGTGATGGAAGGGCAATTTTTTTTCTTTCCTTACAAAGATTAATCTGTAAGTAGGCATGACTTCCTTTCACTGTAATACAATGCAATTCTTTCGTCCTGACTCAAACAGCCTTGTACCTCAGTATGTAAGACAAAAAAACAGGCACAGGGGAAATTGGAGTGAATCCAGCCCCATCCTTTGGCACTGAGAGGGCTTCCAAAAGCAGGGGAGAGGCAACTTACTATATTTTTGTGTGTATTTAAAAACCACTCATGTATATCACAGCTTTGCAGTAGGACATCAGCAGGCACAACAGAAGACAGGATGCAAGCAAGTTTTAAGCATGTTTTATTAATTTCAAGTAATTGCCACTTCCCAACTTCCTTCATCTGCATTACAACTTTGCACATACTGTAGAAGATCCCTCTCTCTCCAGCAATATCACAGACTGGTCTGCCTTCTCTGTGTGGGTCAATATACACATAAAGGTTCTTCAGAGGTTTAATGCCACTCTACCCTATGTATGGAGACAAAGTATTAATAAAAAGATTTTAATAGAAGATAATAATTCCTTTAAAAACTCCTAAATGGTAATTAATTCTTAAACTACAGTAGTATACACCAAGGTAATAAAAACACATTCTAACTCCACAGGGCTGGACTCTTGTTTATTCTGAATGCTTGACAAACTGAGTATGTTAAATGTGAAGCTCCTTGTCACCATGAGGGATAAAGAATCAGAAATCAGCTTTACAGTAGATTTAGCCAAACTTTCTGTAGGTAGGACCTCTGGTGAAGATACAAATTACATCTTTGCACGCAGGAGGTAAAAAGTAAGTTAACCTCCCTCTTAGATCAGCTGAGAAATAGTTTGTTCTGTTGCACAGCTGTTCTAATTGCACTTTGCCACAACCACAAGAATTCAGCTGAATGCAGTGGCAGCTGCAGCTACTCTGCTTTCCTCAGAGACCTCAGGCTACTTGGAAAGGTATTGCCCAAAACTGGAGGCATTCCTTAACAGTGTCAGTCCTCCATTCCAGACACATTTGAAGCCAGACCTAAAGTTCTTCTATTGTTGCCAACAAGATGCATCAGCTGGATGGGGGACTGAAATCCATTTGTTTTGATTAACGTCTGCCAGCTATCTTCTGTGTCAACAATTAAGTCTGACAGAATTAAAATAAATAATGAGCCTACTGAAGTTAGATAAAAAAGAGGTAATCTGCTTAAATATTTACTTGTTAACACACAAGTTTTAAACAAATGTAATGGCCAATGTTTTTCCTAAATGTCATAGATTTTGTACTGATCGTTCTAAGAAAACTGTATTGAAAGGGTAATGCTTATTTACCTGCATTTAATCACAATTAAAAAAATCTTCAATCAGAAATGAAACAATCTATGTAACAGATTTTATTACAGCAAGTATGTTTCAGGAATTATCAGGACTGCAGCAGCGTTAATTCTAAATTGAAATGCTGGAGACTAAAATATTAAGACAGAACTAGATGAAGAGTATTTTTCATATCTTTTATGGGACAGAAACCTTTGTTCATGTCTTCTGGTAGCCATCATCTTCTTTTGAGCTGCACCTACAACACAAAGAACAAGTAAACGAGCAACTTTATGCTTCTCCAGATTAGCTTATAACAGTTCTGTAGGCATTAAGGGGCATCTTTTCTACTGCTTTGTTTCTGTATCACCAACTCATTTCACTGTTTCATATTCCTATTTTAAGAATAAAGTACAAAGCAACAATTACTAATCTGTGCAAAAGTGCCCTCAGAGTGCTGCCTACGTTGTAAAAGTGCAGGTTATACTTTCTGCATTTAACTACCAACCAACTAGTGCTTCACTGAACACGAAAGCTAACTTTTTTCCCCTTCCTGTATGAAAAAGATACTTCAATACGTGGAAATAAGGATTGATTTTATTAGGAATTTTACAATATAAATTGAGAAGAGACAGGTTGAAGGCTCCAGATAGGCATACAAAACCACCCATCTCCTGCTTGTTTTCGTGGTTAGTTCATTACATCTCCTCGGTGGGGTACTCCCCACCAGCAGAATGACCTGCTTTGTGGCATTTTTCCATTCTTGAGTGCACAAAGAGTGCCTGACTGTTGCCATTATGTACCTAGATGGATACAAAAGTCCTTCTTAGTTCCAAGTATTACAAAGTACGTGAAACCAGTGGGGTTTTCACAGCTTGTCAGAATATATTTACAAGAACTGAAGAGATGAACTTATTAACATCGTCAAAGAGAACATTAAAACAGCAGTATGGACCTGAAAAGGTTGATTCTGTTTTCCTCACCCTGTATAACCAACTCAATCGTCTCAAGCTTTTTTAACTCGTTGCTAAATGTTTATCTACACATGCTGTCAGAAATAACCTTGTTAGGAAGGTGAAGTTGGTGTCTCAGCAAATCAGACCCATGGAGTAGGCGTTGAGTGGCCTGTGACTCGCTTTCCTTTTTTCTCTTTCAGCACCATCAAAAGGAAAAGTGAGAAAAACAGCACAAACATTAGTTAAAGCCTGAATTGAATCCCATGTCCTACAGGAATAATTTCATTACAATGAAAGCAGACAGACAGTATCTGTAGGGTTTTTTGCTTTGCTTTTGTTCAAGCAGTGCTAATTATATATCCAATTAACATAGCCTACAGCTCTCCCAAAGATCACTTAATAATCCCTTTAATTAAATGATTAATAGGAAATGCAGGGGTGGGTCTTACAAATTACCTGAATTACCATCACTGAAGACAGATTCTTTTAAAAATGGCTACAAATGCCTTGTTCACAAAAGACTTTATTATCTAATGATGCATACTGAAAACATACAGAAATCTGCATGGTCCACTTTACATGCAGCAGAACAATCTTCACTTTACAATAAGTAAGTGTCAACTGTTTTATGCAAGAGACAACACTTTAAAGTCACATTTCTTAAAGAAAAGCTTCATTTACAAAAGAAATAAAAGGTAAAGAAGCAATTACCGCTTTTAAAAAGCAGCTGCTTTGTTCAAGAGTGGAAGGTTTATGCCTGTATTGAAAGACAACATGATCACAAATAATGAAAACAATGAACAAATGAAACACTTTTAGCATAAAGCAGTACACTTTCAAAATGACATACAAATAGTTAAAAATCTCATTATGTTGTCTATCTATCCTTTAGATATAAGGTCTTCCAAATGAGATCCCAACGTATGTAATTACTAAATGAAAACTCTTCTGTAAGTATTGGATCTATGTCATAGTGAACTGTATTTAACAAAAATGTATACAAAGTCTATAGCAAGTTGATTAAAAAAATTAAAGTAATAAGAAACAGTACACTGAAGGCGCTCTATCCATCAAGTGCGCTCTCTCCAAGTTTTAAATGTGATGAACAGAACAGAAGTTGTAACTATGCCACGGTTGCAATGCCAGAAAATAAAACAAGATCATTTATCAAACATGCAGGGAATTCTGCCACAACGCTATTGTCTCTCATTTGTCAGTTGTTCCAGTAAAATAACAGCTTAAACACCAGTGATGTTGATGGGTTAGCTTACCTTCAGTGTACTGAAAGTTGTACACAACCTGCTTTAAAAGAGGAGACCATCCCTGCGGGCAGGCTCAAGAAGGAACAGACCCCCTTCGGCACTGACTACACCAAGGGCATGCTGCTGTGGCCTGCACACACACACCTAGGAAAATGTGAATATAAACAGCATTTATGCTGGCCATTTTTTAAAGACAAAAATGAAGCCAAGTCTGCTAAAAACAAATCAACCACCCAGTATTACTTCTCTCTTTTTTTTCTTTTTTTTTTTTTTTATAACAGATGCTTTTTTTCTTTTTATAATATATACGAACTGCAACCATATACATTAGCATTGTACTTTTGTGCAGTCTTGGCAATTAAAACAGTTCTACAGTGAAAATTTTCACATAAGACACAAAACAGAATTACTCTAACATTTCTAAAAGAAATATCAGCCTTGATGTTAATTCAAATGTATCATTTCTTCCTCAACTTTGCAGGGGAAATATTTATGTTTATATACATTAATAACTGCTGTGAAATTTCTTCAGTCTTTGTATCTTAATTACTCAAACCCTTTGAACTTCTTCATCTGGTTTAAATTTTTTCCTGGATGAAGGCGTGCTGTAGAGCCTGGTTGATGCTAATCCGTTTAGCTGGGTCTAGCATTAGAATCTGGTCCAACAAGTCCTTTAGCTGGTGTACTTTTTTACGCTGGTCTTCAGGGAGTCGTTGGCACCCAATCAAGTCTGCTAATAGGTCCTTGGTTGGATTAATGGTGCTCATAACAGTAACTTTCTCCTACAAACACAAAAATGGCAATTTTGTAGAACAGTAGCAATTCACAACCCCCCCCCCATCCAATCCTTTCAGAGCTTCAACAGCAGCTTTTCTGCAGGCTCGACTTTTATCTGACCAGTGACACCCTTCCATGATATGGCCTCATAAATCCTCATGGGGGCAGAGAAAAGAGTGGAAAGAACACTTGAAGGGGGGTAGCCCACCAACAGCAGGTGCATTCATGAACCTAATATGCCAGTTAACTGAGAACATAGAGGTTCACGTGGAAAGTTCCCGTATTTCAGCACTAATTCTGTGATTCTTGTTAAACATATGCTAAAATACAAAAAATTAGTAGTGACCTCATACAATATAAGCATTTCGTACTGAAGCTGGACATCCTTCTATAAAATTAAGGCAGAATTTATTTTATTAGTAATTTAAGAATAGATTATATGGAGATACCCTGTACATCTACCAAACTAAACTTTGATTTCTCTTGTGTTCCTACGTCGTAGAAAAAACAACTCATTTGCCATTTTGTAAGTATGTAATGTGTTCATGCAAAAGGACATTCTAATAGTTTATAAGATCTTTTTTAATTAAGATGTCAAAGCACATGTGAAAGACCATTTGGAAAAAAGTAATGGGTGAGTTGACACATTGAGGACTTACCCTTTCTGTCACTTTATCTACTTCTATGTACATAAAGTTGAGATTTTGATCAAAGTGCTGATCTTTGAACACTCCTTTTCGAATCATCTGGAAAACGAGGAAGAGACAAGAGTTTCAGGCAAGTCCTCTGTGTCTTATAAATTTCAAAATTAGCATCAATGTCTACTAACATTGCAACATAGTTTAATACTGATGCAAAATATATCAAAAGGACAGGAAAAAATGTCTAGATTGAAATAAAAAATTACAATTCAGAACAGTTGAAAAAGGACACAAGATCTTCCATTGACTTACGTAATTTTTTTCAGGTCAGTGCTTAGAAGGTTTCTGTTTTCACTTTATACTTAGTCTATGAAAAAGAAGCTGTATACTTTCACTTCATAATGTTTTAAGTCAACGTCTATTGCACAATCAGAGTAATGTCTGGTATTTACTTACAATTAAGTAAATATGTATATGATTAAGTAATTAAGTAAAGATGTATATGATAAGAAACAGCATTCCAGGAAGAGAAAGAATCTATGTTCTACTATTCTTTATAGCAGTTTCAGACATTAATTAAAATAATGTACTTATTTTTCTTACCTTGTTTGGCATCTTTCCTTTGAGATCCATGGCAAGCTTCAACATATGATTATTGGTTTTGCCAGGAAACAGTATTTTTCCTGTATAAAGCTCATACAATGTGCAGCCTACAGACCACATATCTATACCATAGTCATACATTTTTCCTATAACTGAAACAGAGCATTATCAGTTAATTCCATAAAGGCAGCCTTTGATACAATATCACAACAGCAGAAAGATGAAAAAAATCTGATTTGTAAACTACAGTGAATCCTCTCNCTCGCCTGTGCCGAGACAGACTACGAGAAAGAGCCAAGAATTGTCCACAGCGCTTCGGAGTTCCGGGGGGTGGAGCAATGGGCATGGCCTGCATGCATATTAACGAGCTGCAGTTCTTTGCAAGATTAATGTTTTGCGAGGCCTTTGGCCTGTCCCTTTCCTCGCGATGGAGGAGGTGTAACTGTATACTGGTGCTGCTCCTCTTAGGAATAAAGTTACCATAAAAGAAGGATGCAAACATTTTAACTTTTAAAGTACTATCTCAATTTCAGAAAGGGAGGTTCTTACCTAACTCCGAATTAACCAGCACTAAGTTAACAAAAAACCCAGGTATCTACACCCATCCCTGTCCTCGCTGACATGACCACTAACACGAAGAATCACACAAGTGTTTTCAAAGTCTGAATTTTTGACTGCTATCATATTTCCAAAGTCGTATTTTGCTAACACAAGAGAGTAAATTCAAGTCAAATTCTCATCTGTTAGTAGTGGTATGTCCTGCTACATGGTACATGTAGAGAATTTAAAGGGCACTTACTGATTTCTGGAGCTCGATAAAATCTACTAACTAGATATGGGGTGATGTCATTATCTGCAACATGTGAAGCTGATCCAAAATCACAAAGCTTTAGTATTGTTTTAGACTCATTCACCTGAAAATTAAACATAAATATCCATTAGCACTATTTGTGGACAGAACTGACAATAGCACCTTGAAAATGTCAAAACATTTAAGTCTGAGATAAGAACGACATTCAACCTCTAAATTGGATGTGCCTTCCTCTCTGTATGGTAAGAAAATTACAAAACTTTCTCAACTGAAAGTGCCAGCAATTGCCTTCAGAGCCTACAAAATACAAAAAAAGTCAGTTTCATGCACTTTTCCCCTTACCAAAATATTCTTGGTGGATCTGGATTTCATTCCAGATACTGAAATTTTATCAGTTTAGACTTTCAACACTAGTATCAAGAGCAGCACTCATAACACAGCAGGTTATTCACATATCTCATACTTATATAGTAAATGCTGCTGTGCTGATAATGTAAGAACATTTTAGATAAATTAAAAATCTGAGTTTGTCACAGGGATGACCTCCAAAACAAACAAAGGAAACCTGTTGGATTCTTCTGACGTAGCTCTCATGCTCTAAGAGAAAAGAGACATTAAGGACCTTCCTCCTTTATCTCACTCACATAAACAAATTTCCATCCAGACTCATACAGCCTATTTCCATTTTGCATAAAAGCAAGAACATTTTTCAGTGATTGGTGGAAAAATTCCAAATACTTCTCCTAAGAGAAGACACTGTCGTACTTCGGAAAATTTGCTTTCAATAAAGACACAAATGGATCTGTGTTTGTTCGAAAAAGATTTTATTTAGATTTTGTATGCTATTTCCTACTTACACCACAATCATTATTTTATATCAAAAGTGTTAATATTTTAATATTAATGTATTATGTTTAATATTTTAATATTTTCAGTTAAGTTTTGACTTTGCCGAAATTAACAGAATTATATTGATTTCAAATATTTCATTTTACACCACCGACCTTGCCAAATAAATTTAAATAATTTATTACTTACCAAAATATTATCTGGTTTAATATCTGCATGGAGGATATTGCATCTTTTAAGAAGCTTTAAAGCCAGGAACAACTGCTGGCTGTAGGAACGCACAGCTTTAATATGGAGTCCAACATCTTTCCCATACTTCTTCAACACCTCTCGTAAATTCATGCTGTTAAAGAGAGAGGGAGAAAGAGAGAAAGAAAGACTAGAAAAGAGCTTAACAACAAAAAAACCCCAACAACCCACAGGGACTTCCTAAACTGCAAGATAAATTTTAAAAAACCAGTGAGCTTTAAATATTTTTTAAGAAAAGCAGCACTCAACTAAACATGAAATCCACTTTAGTACAGTGGTGAGTGTCCCCGCCTGCCATGCGGGAGACCAGGGTTCGATTCCTGTCGGGTAGGCAGTGGTGTGGTTTAACAGTTGGACTCCATGATCCTTGTGGGTCCCTTCCAANACGACATTCAACCTCTAAATTGGATGTGCCTTCCTCTCTGTATGGTAAGAAAATTACAAAACTTTCTCAACTGAAAGTGCCAGCAATTGCCTTCAGAGCCTACAAAATACAAAAAAAGTCAGTTTCATGCACTTTTCCCCTTACCAAAATATTCTTGGTGGATCTGGATTTCATTCCAGATACTGAAATTTTATCAGTTTAGACTTTCAACACTAGTATCAAGAGCAGCACTCATAACACAGCAGGTTATTCACATATCTCATACTTATATAGTAAATGCTGCTGTGCTGATAATGTAAGAACATTTTAGATAAATTAAAAATCTGAGTTTGTCACAGGGATGACCTCCAAAACAAACAAAGGAAACCTGTTGGATTCTTCTGACGTAGCTCTCATGCTCTAAGAGAAAAGAGACATTAAGGACCTTCCTCCTTTATCTCACTCACATAAACAAATTTCCATCCAGACTCATACAGCCTATTTCCATTTTGCATAAAAGCAAGAACATTTTTCAGTGATTGGTGGAAAAATTCCAAATACTTCTCCTAAGAGAAGACACTGTCGTACTTTGGAAAATTTGCTTTCAATAAAGACACAAATGGATCTGTGTTTGTTCGAAAAAGATTTTATTTAGATTTTGTATGCTATTTCCTACTTACACCACAATCATTATTTTATATCAAAAGTGTTAATATTTTAATATTAATGTATTATGTTTAATATTTTAATATTTTCAGTTAAGTTTTGACTTTGCCGAAATTAACAGAATTATATTGATTTCAAATATTTCATTTTACACCACTGACCTTGCCAAATAAATTTAAATAATTTATTACTTACCAAAATATTATCTGGTTTAATATCTGCATGGAGGATATTGCATCTTTTAAGAAGCTTTAAAGCCAGGAACAACTGCTGGCTGTAGGAACGCACAGCTTTAATATGGAGTCCAACATCTTTCCCATACTTCTTCAACACCTCTCGTAAATTCATGCTGTTAAAGAGAGAGGGAGAAAGAGAGAAAGAAAGACTAGAAAAGAGCTTAACAACAAAAAAACCCCAACAACCCACAGGGACTTCCTAAACTGCAAGATAAATTTTAAAAAACCAGTGAGCTTTAAATATTTTTTAAGAAAAGCAGCACTCAACTAAACATGAAATCCACTTTAGTACAGTGGTGAGTGTCCCCGCCTGCCATGCGGGAGACCAGGGTTCGATTCCTGTCGGGTAGGCAGTGGTGTGGTTTAACAGTTGGACTCCATGATCCTTGTGGGTCCCTTCCAACTCACAATAATCTGTGAATATGTGAATGCCACCCTGCTACCTACAGCAGTGAAACAAAGGCTGGTCTATCCTATACTGTGTAAGTACTTACTGGACTGGATTTAATTTGTTCAGGGCATATATTTAATCGATTTTAATTTGAGAGGATTTATTTGCACATGAACAGCATTTTCTTAACCGTAAAGCCCCTGTACTCATTTTCTTCAGAAATAAATGAAAAAGGAAGCATGCAAAAGATAGAAGTTGAGATGTTTTTGGTGACATAAACAGCAGATAAAAAGACAATAATACCAGAACAAAACCATAATTGGATATAGATAATGTACAATGACTAGTGTTATAAAGAGATAGTACAGGAAAAGGAAAGAAGTTGCTGCACAGCTTATTAATGGAAATACCATAATAATTTCATAAAGTGAGCATTGTTTCAGCATGTAACTTACCTTCAGCACAAATATGGCAAAAATTAAAATATGACATACACAGAAAACTTAGAATATGAACAACTGCTGTCTCTAGGCAGGAATGGGACTGAGACAACTAATATATCTGGATCTACCATAGAACAGTGTCTAAAATTAACCTGTCAAAAGAGCTTAATTACTTAAACAGAAAGTGAACAAGCAAAGAAAACACTGTAACAATTTTCTTCCTTAGACTGTTATTATATATATAATAATAGAATATAAATACAGAATACACAGCATTTGCTGAACCACTCTGGAAATGCATTCTTAATACAAACCCTTAAAACAAAGAATTATAAAAACTAATAAAAATACTGACACACACAACAGATCCTTAAGAGCAGTACTGGTGAGATGAACCATTATTAATATGTTACTTTGTTTCAAGTATTTTCCAGGCAGAAAGCTCACAAAAATGCTTAAAGGAAATCAGAAATAG
This sequence comes from Pitta sordida, assembly GCA_013390025.1. Lineage (NCBI taxonomy): Eukaryota > Metazoa > Chordata > Aves > Passeriformes > Pittidae > Pitta > Pitta sordida. The sequence goes on along the minus strand of WEKX01013701.1, from coordinate 43,855 downwards.
TTCAGTAGTCTGTGAATTTGTGCCCCCACATAATGTTTTTTGTTTCAAAGTTCCTTGCATTCCTGAATCTTGGCAATAGAACATGGTATCAAAACAACAGGCAAAACCAGGAAGGTAATGAACATTCAGTAGTACTTTATCTTTTACAGAGAACCACAAACATTTGTTATCTTACCTGAGAGGCTCAAATACCAGACAGAGATGCTGTTTGTGGTAGAAATGCCTGAACAACCGTAGACAATGAAACTTGTCATCAGGATCTGCATCATTGAGTTTCTTTAAAAATTCCAGTTCTTTTAAGCCAGTTTTTTGCCTGAAAACAAAGAAATGTGATTATAAAACAAACTCAGATAAATTCTAATAGTTTTAAAAATCTAGACATTCACTTATGTTGCTACAATTATACAGGAATGAGAAGTGCCTTGCCATTACTAGTGTACCCCAGCTTGAAAAAAACAAAATCACAACAGTGGTTTGCTGCCAGTGTCTACACAACTGGGTAAGTTTATTTTATTCTTTGATCTTCACTGTGCCTTAGTAACCCATTTATCCTCTCCTCCTCACTCCAGTTCCATGTAAAGCTGAAGCTGGATTTCCTCCTGTAATATGACACTTAAATTTCAAGCAGTATTCACTTGAGAAGTCTGCTTTTCACAAAAAAGCACTTAACACATACATTATTAAAAGGCTTAAGCTGAACTATCGATTCAACTACCCAAGCTTATTACCTATGCAACACACCAAACTAAAATAACTTATCATCCCATCTTTTGATTTTAAAACTGTTTTAGATGCTTATCCACATAACTAAAGCAATCCAGTTACGCACACAGGAAGACAACTTTCAAAACTTCCAAGGTAAGATGAATGGAAAAGATTTTCATTTAACTTGTCTTTAACAGAAGAGGATACAATAAATGACTGTAGAAGTACTGCAGCAGACACTGAAAATGAATACTGTAGACAAGTCCTCAAATAACATAGTTTAACTGATCATACTAGTTAATGTTCACTCGTTCTGAAAGACCTCATCTTTTTATTACAACAGTGAGAGTCCCATCGCTTTTTATTTATCTTATATGCATGCAAACATATAGAGAATATACATAAATAATCAAGGCATGGAGATCTTTCTGTAAGTTGCAGATGACTGATTGGAATCCAACCCCATGCCTGCCAAATAGTATTTGTTTCATCAAAAAAGTCTTTTACAGTCCAAGACTCCCACCTCAAAAAATTTAGGTCTAGGCAGGTCTCATAATTAACTGTAAGCTTGTTTCTTGCTATCACTGTTCCCTGCGGTTTTGCAAATGAGAAAGTGCCTGATGAAAATGCAAGTACCCTTCTTCCTGTGATAGCTGTAAAGAAGTGTGGATACATTGTCCTCAAGTGCTCCCCATTATCTGGATCATATTAGCAGAAAAGGCAGGAATCACAGCTGTAATCTGCTACTTCACTTGAAACAAAGGAAGATTCAAATCACATCATGAAGAACTTCCAGCTGTTACACATGATTTACTATTATCAAACAAAGACATTACTTACATAAGTTCATTGTTCCTGATGATTTTAACCGCTACTTCTTGGTTTGCTCTCGCCATGTCCCTGGCTCGCACTACGTTACTGAAGACTCCCTGACCAGTGTAACCATAGACATTGTAACGTTTATCTAGAACTTCACCTATATTAACACCTGAGGGATAAAATCAAGCAATTTCAAGTTATGAGTGACATAGGCAATGGAACTTTTCATGAAAAATAAACCACTCAGTATAATTACAAAAAAAAAAAAAAATCAGGAGAAATGGCAAAATCTTTGAAATTCCTGGTGCACAAATGTTTTATATCACCCAGCTTTGTGAAATTATGGGGAACAAACGGTGATTCTGTAAGTCTGGAGTCCTTTCACAACTCAGGTTAAATCCCACATGCTCGTTGCCTCCATTACATGACACCCTGGGAGAGTGCTCTGTGATACCTCCACATGAGGGCAACATTCCTCAGCACCCTTGTGCTACCCGTCCTTGCCTATCCACAAACACAACTTACGGTAATAGCCTTCGGCGTCAGTCCAGTTATCCCTGAGATTGGGGTTTTCTTTGAAGTCTTTTCCAAACCCAGCAGCCCTTAGCCGAGCACTCTGAAATAAACAGAAAAGTAACAGCCTTGCTTGTGCGTTCTGTATTTCCTTGATGTTCACTTCCCAAAGCCCTTCTTGCCTACTGAAACACTGCTCCTCTCCACAACACAAACACACTTATCTTGTAGGAAAGAGAAACAACTCAACACAGAAAGCTATTTACATACCAGGAGCTAAAGACTAATGCAAACAAAGAGGATGAGATCAACCTACAGAACTATTATTAAACATAAACAGGCAAAGTTTCAATGAAAACCCACAAGGAGATCATACAAGTCATGTTAGAATGCGCGTTTTGGACCATCAAAGTAAGACTTCTTATTAACAGTATATTTATAGTAAAAAAAAGTTTAGCAATTTACAAGAAAATATTTAAGCCTTGAATTTCTGTTCATTCAGTGCCAGTTGTTTCATACTATTATTAATACAACCATAACATCACTGCAATTGCTGCAGACATCTCTTAACAGACTTGGCAGCATTTCATCACAAATTCAAAACTATGAGTAATAAAAAAGTATCCTCAATTGAACAACAGTTTCTGGAAGGGGGAAGGGCTTATTCACAACCCATATAAATCCCCACTTCTAACTTCTGACCTTTTAAAAATTTGCCCTCATACATGCACTATCCTACAAGTATTTCTCTTCTTCCAGGTCAAAGGGATACCAGTGTTACTAGAGTAACCACGGCAGCCTCTTGCCACCAATACATCCCTCATAATTAAGATTATTTGCCATAAACCAAAATTAAGTGTAAAATTTCTAAGAAGAAAGTTCTTGACTTATTTCTCAGTGTAGTGCACCGACAACAATGTAAAAGCTTTATAGAGAATGACACAAACTCTCAGAACTAGTCACTAGACTGACAATATTTTCAAGTCACTTCAGCACATTTAGAGAAAAGCTGATGGAACAGTGCAAAAGTAAAACAAAGAAATCTATCTCTTCATCCAAAAAACCTCACCAAACAAACCAACAGATTACTCCAATATAGCATCATTAGCCAATTAAAATATCTTACACATTTTTTAATTAACCATAAATGAACCTCTGAAAAAAAGCTCATATTTAGAACAGTGCAACCTGGTAACACTAACATAAAGCTCAAAGTATAAATAGGTTCATGTTTTTACCAAGTGCCGTTATAGGTTCTATTCAAACAGCAGGTGACTTCCCCAGCTGCTTACTCTGGTAAAACTCCCACTAATTTCAACACGTTTTATCTCACTGAAACACTAATTAGATGCACACCGTCCACCTTGGCCCATCAAAAGATTCAGAACATACAATCCAATTAGCTGCACATGTTTTTACAAATCAAAGTTCTCACAACCCTCAAGTGATGGTAACACTGACAAAAAGGAAGCACAAAAAATCATACATTTAATCTCCAAGAATTACCTACATCAAAGTATGCAGCAAACATATCGTCCGATTCTGTAAACATATCAGGAGCCAGCAGTTTCTTCTGAGATGAACCTTAAAATGAAATTGAGATCACTCAAGGTGAAAAAGATGTCAAATGATAACTTTGTTGCCAGCATAATTTGGCACTTTGTATCTTACAACAGTCTAAGGTCAGTATGTTGGCAAACACTAGCTTTGCTAATGTTTCTAGCAAGTACCATTTCAGGTATTTCATATTCCAGAATATAAAACTTAAAGCACTCAGTAATTTATGCCTCCTTGAAAAACCACATTTAATAGCTTTCAAGTAGTTTGCACAGCAGAAAGAAAAAATTACATACTTACATCATGCCTATACAAAATGACTAGATATACATATCCATAAGAAGTATAAAATCACTATGCATATATATATTAAAAAACACAGACATGTTTTCAACATACAAGTTCAGGCTTTTCTGCTAATCACATGGTATTGTACTAAAAACCAAAGTTGTAAAGCCCGTAAGTTGTTTTCTTGGAAAATATTTTCTCCAATCCTACCAAAAAGTACCCAGGGTGCAGCTTTTTGTCAAATACAAGTTATGTTAAAGAGAAACATTTTTAACGTGGGAAAGATTACCCCTTTCTCACCTTTTAATCATCTTTAAATTCCAAAGATATTTTACTTTGTTGATAAGATAAAAGCAAAGAAATATAAATTAAGTACATGTTAGCAAGAGCAAGCAAACTTCAAACTGTTTCATAACACACATGATGGCAGAAGCCCTCCAAGAACAAGGTCCATCACAGACACTCCCTTCAGAGTACTAAGCAATGGAGAAAAACAAACAGTTAAGCTCAGAGGCATCAGGATCTTGTGATGCACAAAGCCAACCACTTCCTCACAAAATAACTAGACTGAAATCCGACAGCATCAAAAAACCATCCACCAAACTGATACTGCTGTCACCTGACACTGGTGGAGAGACAGGTTACACTCCTGTTTTGAGATACAGACCCTTTCAGAAACTCTTTAGTTCTGGTTACTCACATTTGTACTGAGCTATAATGTATTAACTACTTTCTTAGCAACTTACTCTGGCCCTATATGAGGTCAGGACAGAAATAAAAAATAGTTCTTGCAAAGAAAAATAATCCACTGCTTTCAGCTGTTGTTACAGCTACCTCCTACTCAGGATCCTACCAATATATGAAAAATTCCCAGACTTGAGGGTAACTGATGCATTTTTAAAAACCTTTTCTACATGTCTATGTGGAAAATGTCTACATAGTTAAGAGTTATAATTTCATATGCTTTAGCAGACAAAATCAGAGAGCAGTACATGCTTTGACAGTTCCTTCCACAGATGTCACAGGGGACCAATCTGAAAACACAGTGCTCAAGGGAACACCAGGACAAACTACAGAGCAGTTCACCAGTCCCACGGAGACGCAGCTTTATTACTTGGAAGAGAAGCATCTACCAGAAGTCAGTGTGTTCAGCCCCTGAGGATACGTGTGGCGCACGACATGAAATACAACCCAACTGTCCAACTATTTCCCTGAGGGGCTGGGCAAGTTTCACAGCCCTTGTTAAACAGGGCTGTTGCAATTGTAGTTTAAACCAGGCTCAAGTATGACCACACAGCAACTAGACACACCTTTGACTACTTGGAAGAAGTACTGTAATTCACTTTCGAAAGACAAAGGGGCTGCAGATTTTCAATGTGCAAGAAATACCCTACATTCCTCTTGCAGCAGCTGGCACAAACAAGTTTTATATCAAGATTTATTGATTTCAATATTGCTATACAATAGATTACACGCAGGGAGGAAGAGAAGGAAATAGCCATTACAGCAATTAGTTGTGCTGCTAAAAAATGATTCTCAAAAGCCTTACTCATCCTAAATGACTACAGACCCACCTATATTCTTCTGACATGGTGGCTTTGATCAAAAAAAGGGAGAAAAGGAGCATAATTTCCAACCCACCCAAAATACAGTCCAGGGCTACATTAAGCTTCTAAGAAAACAACATGCATAAGTGAAAAGAAAAATTCAGAAGGGTGATTCTTAACTGTAAGGACAGACATCATTACTTGCTCCTCCAAAAGTATAGTGCAAATTGTGTTAGGAGTTACAATAAATACAGAGCACACGTTCCACTCACAATATCCTTGCTAATGAGGAAGCTTTATTTTAACCCTATATTTTAAGTACCACATTATTTGTGAAAACATTTGCAAATTCCAGCCAAAAAGTCAATCTACTTCCAAGTCTGGAAGTATAAAAGGAAACTAAGCAAAACGTCTATGCTTTCATAAACCACATTAGACAGAACCTTACCATTGTTCTGTTCAACTGTCATGAGGTTGTGCTTGGCTTTCACTGATGCCTCGAATGTGTCCACATTTTCCCGCTCATACTCCTTAACATCAGCAGCTACTCTTTCAAGGATGTCGTCAGGCGAATTTGAGCGACTACGGGTACTGCTCTGAGGGCTGCTTGGTTCAGATGGTACAGATATATTACTGTCTTCTGTCTGGCCTTTGTATTTCTAAAAAGAAAATTAATTTTTAATCTCACCATCCCAGTTTATCACAACCTAAACATTTTCATACCCAGCCGTTCAATGGTTTGTGCTAAACCTTAACCTTTGCTTTCACCATCACTGACATCTCTAAAGACAGCAGATTATTTGCAGAATTAGATGTAACTTGTGAAAACACATTTTGCCAGAATGCACCACAGACCAGACTGCAAAATGGAAAAATTTATGTGTGTCCTTTAGGGTTTTACATTTCTGTAAAAAGCCATTATTATTAAAGATTAATTCTTTGGTTATGCACGACAAACTGTCAGCAGCAATAGGTGTATTACTAAACCATTCTGGCACACAAATGTTGAAACACAGTCTCTGAGGAAAAGTTAATTATTTTACATCTTAGATTCTAGAATCCTTCCCATTTTTGTTAGTGCTATGGTATAGCAGCTTAATTTTTAGATTCATGTTTTTACTTGAATTGGAAACCATATTTATTCACAGATCCATGTTGAAAAATTTCAGAAGCACTAAAAACATTTAAAAAACATATTTACAATATTTTTTTAGCCTTAAGTACTACGAAATTATATTAATCTCAGTTCCTATCCTAAAAGTTAAAAATCAAGCTGAATAAATACTGATACAACTCAGTTATCAAAGTCAAACTATTCAATAGTACAAGCAGAGATTTCCCATTTAGGCAATGAAGCCCTGGAATTTGCTTCCCGCATGCACCAGCATCAGGTGTAACTGGCCTTTAATAAGAATTTATATGGTTTTGCTCAGTCATAGCTCAGGAGGATTTTATGATGAACTTTGAATAAAACTCAAATCATGAGTGGTACTTTTAGTGCTATTTAAAATAATCAATGCATTAAAAACAGTGGGTTTGTATTAAATAAATATGCTGCAGCATTTTGCTTGCTATTCCAATTGTGTGCCACATTCCACCTTTAAGAAGAGATACTCGACCTGTGCTGTATAATTACACCCCTTTTGGCCACAGCTCCCTGTCAGGTGCCTCAATCACATATGTGTGATATGTGATTACTGTTACCCTTCTTTACCTGCCATAAGAAATTCATGGGAACTCACATGTGCAACTGAACACATTCTCTGCTTTAAGGGGAGGGACCTATTTCAGTGGCATCGTGAAACTGGAAGTTGGTAAGGACTGACCAGTTAGGTGAACTGAAACAGAACTTAATGCAACGTTGACATTATCACATCAATGGCAGAGCTACCAAGAAAATCTACAGATGAAGACAACTGAAGAACATCTGTAACATGTCGTAAGACTGTCAGAGAACAATTAACTGTAGCAAAAAACAACTCAGAGAAGAGTCTTAAAAGCAATGTTGTTGCAATGGAAGTCTAAAGTTTAACAGACACCAACATTTACAATTAACTGAAAAAATACAGCAGCAGTAATTACTATCTTAATGTAGAATGGGTTAAGGGCCTCCCTTTATCCCATTATTTTACACTAAAAATATAAAATTCCTTTCTGAAACCACGTACCTGAACAATTGCTTGCCGCTGTAATCTCCTTTGTCTTATCTCTGCTTCTTCATCTTCTTCTTCCAAATCAAAGTCTTCAAGACTAGAAAGACATGATTAGTTTTAACATAATCTCATAAACATGATTATCTACTGAATTTTACCAAATGCAGTTCTTTAGTGTATGAAACAATAGCTGTTCAACTGACTCAGAGAGCAATGGTGTATTAAATCCCAGTGTGTATATTTACATTTTCTTACAGAGAAAATTTATCTCTTAGTGTCTCATTGGGACATTGTGTACTTCATTTTTAATTGCAAACATCAACAGGAACCTTTTAAAGGAAAACAAAAGCCAAAAAAACTTTGTTCATTTCCATTGCAGAATCATTCTTAACAATTTGATTAAGAATGCATAACCTTGTGCATCTGAATCAGTAGATATTTAGCAAATATCAACACAGTTTGCAGAGAGCAATTAACTTTTTCAGTTATTCCAGTTTTTCTTCAAGCAGCAAACTTCAGTAGTCAGACCAGAAGTTTTCACTTCTGGTATTAAGACAGTGATCAAGTTGAATTTAAAAACATAATTTCCTCAGGTCTGCCCGTTAGCCAACACGTCTTGGTATTTTTTGCATATTCCAAAGTTTTTCAGATCATCCCAACAGTAATTTAACAAGATCAAAAGTACTAAAACACAATTAAGGTTTTAAGTGACAACTCAAAAACTACACCATGAAGATAAACGTTAGGTCATTCTTGGTGGAACTGTAGATTTTAAATAATCAGTGCAAGTCAGAAATTAATTCTTACTTTTCATCTGAAGAAGACTCCTGCTCAGCTTTCATACCCTCTGAAAGACTGCCTTTAAATTTGTCTTCTTTAACTTTGCTTCTGCTCCTACGTCTATGGCCACCACGGGACCTGGACCTCCTTCGAAGGCGAGATCTACTTCTTCGGCCTCTATCCCTGTTGACAATAAGAGCGATTTGAGGAGTTGGGTTTAGGCTTTTTTGAAGACAAGAAGGAGAATCTATTCATAAAACATAAACGTAAGTAATGACTTCAAGTAATAATTTAATTCATAAAGGACAAAATTAATTCAACTATGCTAGCATGTGGACAAAAAAAGTCGTTTTTTTTACACCTAAGATAGCAAATTGTATTTTTCAAGCAATATTTTACAAAATATACTTTAAAATACAGGGTGTCTTTACCTCCTCCGAGGAGATCTACTCCGCCTTCTTGGAGATCGGCTCCGTCGAAGGGGTGTCCGAGACCTCCTCCTAATGGGGGACCGAGACCTTCTTCTGGATGGGGACCATCTACTGGGTGGGCTCACGTCTTTTGATCTTTCACGTCTAGACAGGATATCATCTCTGGTCCGCGTTCTTAAAACAGAGGAAGAGAGGGGTAGTAAAAACCAGGAGCAAGCTGAACACAACAACAACAAAAAAATCACAGTCCCCTCTAAAAATTCACTTGACAAATCTTACTGCAGGTGAGGGACCACCAGATGGGCTCCTGAGGGAGGAATAGATAAGTATGACAAAAGTTGGCTGTCCTTCCTGTGTGTGTCTCCCCACCCTGGGAGGTATGTGCCCACACATAGGACTAGTTCAGGACAAGTCTGGAAACAGCTTGTTAATTACCATCACGAAGCTAAGAGAGCTTTGAAAATAAAGCTTGTGTTTAGCTCTTACATACATTGTGGTCTGCTTTCATGTTTAGCAGAAACAGTGTTCAAACAATACAAAACCCCCAAAACCCTATTGCTGAGAATTATTTCAGAATCTTTACAACATAGGATTGAAATTTAGGATTGGAATCATACTACTCAAAAGTATTATCATTAATGTCTATTTCAATTTCGGTACCAGGACTGAATGACTTTGACATGTCACACATTCTAATACAGCAAATGAAAACTAGAATTCTTAATTAACATGTAAACTAAGCCTTCTTGAATTAAAAAAATAGTTCAAGCTTGATACTATATACTATTTAAAATACGTTCATTCTTGTCTATGCAGATTCAAATTAGTCAAGAAAAAAAATCCTTGATGTGACAACAACATTCAAAAGCTTAACTTCATGACAGCAAGACTTCAATCCAAAATTGGAAAGAATGCAAATTAAAAATTCTTAGCAACTATTCTGATGAGGCTGCATCCTAACTTTTTGAAAAATAGTTCCACACTATTTCAAAGAAAATGTTGCTACTCTCTTTTTTGACTGCTCCTTATTTTTTGGTATTTTTTTAAATCAAATTGGAACAACTTATTACAGGTGTTATATCCCATCAATGAACAAAATATCTTGGGTCTGAAAGATTAATTGCACTCACTGTGGCTTTTGGTTTGTTTGTTTTGAGACGGCTGTATCAGCTTCAGTTACCCTAGCTGAATATAATGACCAGGTACACAGAGCTGATGGAAAAGAGTAAAGAGTGGGGCAGAAGGAAAACCTTATGCACCTGCAGAGTATTGGCAGTTTCTACAAGAAACTACTGTACTCAAACGTTGGAATAGGCTGATACCTTCAGGCCAATTAATTTGTATCATGTTCTTATGAACAGTATTACAAAAAAAGCCACCACATGAACCAAGTTCCAGGCTTCCTGGCTAACAAAGTGGTTGGGCTGCCAAAACCCAATGAAAATATCGGTTACAAAAAATAAATCAGTTCAGGGATCACAGGGATGAGACTAAAAGTAGAAACTGATTAAGAATTCACAGTAACATTATTAAATGAGTAACTTCAGTCTAAGACCAGAGAAATATCTTACCTAATTAGAACACTAGAAACAAACTTGAAAAATGAAATTATTTGGATTTTTCTGTCAAAACTGTCCATGAAAGCTCCTGAAATTCTCTAGCAGTTTGAGTAATGACAGGTAGTTAAAACTCTACCACAGTTGGAATTGGTTTAGATGTCCCACAAAGAAACATCATCCCTGCTGAACGGCAAACACTTCCAGCAGAGAACGTATTTCTTAGCAGTCCCCCACTCACACGTTGCTCACCACAGTTACAGAATTTGACAGCAAAATTCTAGACACATGCGTCACTTGAAGTGTCTAGACAACCAACTCAAACTGGCTGCAATGCAAGCTGTCATAAAAAATGAAAACTCCAAGATGCAAAGTGCTACAGAAAAGCCAAATACTACACCAAAAAAACTTGGTGGTTGTGCGGATACACTTCTGAATCACCAGAAAGCAGCCAGGTGAACTGATGGCTTTTACAATACTTGCTTAATCTGGTCAACACCCCTGGGGCCATTCTCCAAAGGACCTGAAGATATCCCATACTTGAAACCAGTGTAACTTTCGCTGATTCAGGCTGAAAGACTTCCATGTTTTTTGGGTGCTTATCAATCTTTGTGGTTCCAATTCCAGTTTTAAATTCATACTTATTTGTTCTTAATTATCCATTATGCAACGCTGAACTATTCTGTCTCTTGAACTTCTTACTGATAATGAATTAACTTCCAAAAACCCATATACTTATATTGTTCTCTTTTTGGAAACTTACTATGCAGGCATTATTAGCTTTCAGAGCAATTTCAATGTAACTGCTTTCATTGGCTAAATCATCTTGTTACAAAATTGTCAAGAGTAAACCAATACATGAAACAGAGCTCCATTCTCTTCCTTTAAGTGTATGCAAAATATATTAATTACATACAACAGTCTGATAACAAAGCAACACTACCACCCCTCTAGGAAACGAAAAATACACAGTATTTTTAAGAAAATAAAAGACTCTGAGAGAGATATCTTGATTTTAAAGGTTTGCTTACTTTCACATATATCTTGTGGTTCTGAGGGGAAAATGGGGTTAATTACCCACTTTTAGCCAACACTAATATGTAACCGTGGAGATGACGCTCGCTCCACGGAAATTTCTGGAAGCAACAGAACTACACTGACAAAGAAACAAATAGAAGTCAAGTTCCAAATCTAACCAAGAAATAAGAAGTAACAAAACTTGTTCCTGGTGATGGTGTAAGCAGCAAACAACTTAGCACTTTAACAACCAGAAGTTGAACGGGCATGTCTGACAGCTGGGAAGAGTTTTTTTTTAGAAAAGCTAAATACATACAAAGTAAGCTCATGATACAATGCACAATCTGATAACAATTTTTAATACCTATTTTCAGAATAAAACAGGAGATAAACACCAAACTAGAAGACATTGCATCCAAAAATGCATTTTTGCAATGGTTCATGACACCTTTAAGTTACCTGGGAGAAGAAAGACGCCTCCTTTCTGATTCCCTTCTTTTCCTTTCTGCAGATCTACTCCTCACTCTCCTAACTGGAGACCGGGTTCGAGACGGGGATCTACTCTGCTTAGATCTGCGGTCATTAAAGAGAGGGGACCTGCTTCTTCTTGACTTTTCACGTTGTTTGGGAGATAAGCTTCTTCCTTTTGGGCTACGGCCAGGTCGCCTAGGGGACCTGTTTTCTTTCCCTGAAGAAGCATCTTTAGAAGGAGATTTAATTGGCTTTTTTTCTTTGTCAGTCTCTGATCTCCTAGGTTTTCTATCTTTGGACCGTGATCTTCCGTCTTTGGATTTGCTTCTTAGTTCTGCTGGAGATTTAGATTTTCTGCCACGATCTCTGCTTTTGTTTTCATTTACAACTGGAGACTTCCTGCGATCTCTTGATTTACTTTTATCATCAGTTTTATTTTTATCCTCTGGAGGAGACTTAGACTTTCTGGTTTTCTCCTGAGATCTCCTCTTAAGCACTGGAGACCTAGATTTCCTTGTCTGATCTTGAGACTTGCTTCTCTTATAAGGGCTTTTGGATTTCCTCCTTTCTTTTGACTTGCTTCTAGTTGTTTTGTCTTTGACTCCATCAACTCCTGCCTTGCTTTTCTTTTTGTCAGACCTGTGCCTAGTCCTTTCTTTTGATTCACTCTTACTTCCTTTCTTGGAACTAGTTTTATTGTCCACAGGTTCTAATTTCCCCTTAGTGTTTGACTTCGTTGTAGGTCTCGTTCCATTCCGTGCTTTTTCATTAATCTCCCCCTCTTCTTCAGATCCTGACTCATAACCTTGTAATATTAATCCCATCCCAGATTGGACTTTTCCTTCCATTAATTCATTTTCAAGTTCAGCTTTCAATAATGCTCTTTGTTTCTCCAAGTCTTCCAGAGGAGCCAAAAAATCAATTTTAGTTCTTTTAGCTGGTCCATCTTCTTTGTCGGAGGCATCAGCCACCTCTTTCCATTTATGTTTCTTATGTTTGTGTCTGTGTTTATGTTTTTTGTCTTTATCATCTTCTGAAGAATGTTTATGTTTCTTGTGTTTACTTCGGTGTTTGTGTTTCTTTTTTTTGTGTCGGCTGTGCTTGTTCTGAGGTTGGTCTGCCTCTGACACTTCCCCATTTTCTTCATTTACACTTTTCTCGGATGCCTCAGCATCCTCAACCCTGAAAAAAATAAAATAAAAAGATCAGCACTATCAACTTGCTGCAGTTCTTCATCTCACATTGACAGCCTTGTTTATGATAGAAACTAACTGCCATTTAATCACCTACCTTTGTGAGAATTAAAAATGTACAACTCATTGAACTAAATTGCAATAGCAGATACACTGCCTCATGAACAGACAGCTCTGCTGCAGAAAGAAATACTATGGAAGGAAGACACAGGAAACGTGCTGACAAAACAAGATGCGTAGGTGGAATCAATGCTCACACCTTTAGATTCAATGCTGACAAATATCTGTTAATAGCAGACAACAGTGCTGCATATTTACAGATCTCGTCAGGCCATTATTATCTATCTCACTTACTGCTCCACTCCAATGCTCTGCCTTTTAAAAGTATTTTCAAAAGGCAGAAAACTTGTGCTCCAAGATCAAAATTTATTCCAAGGGACTATGCTGGCCACCTAACGAAACCTTCCTGCAAAGTCTAACTCAGAGCAGACTGACTCCCTTAACTGCAACCTCCTTCTTACACACCTGGTAGATGATCAAGAACTGCTCTTATGCATTAATATTATCTGGGCAATACAGGGAATACAACTGAGAACAGGATAAATCAAGGATGTCTAACTTCAGAGCAGCTTTCTGACCGCGTACAGCAGACTAGCAGCTTCGAAGAAATCTTTACACCTGTAAAACGGCATTGAGCAAAACAGCTGAAAATAAGAATCCAGCAGATTAATAAAATAACAACATGCAGTGTTTCTTCCAACAAGAATAGTTTCAATTAACTATAGTTTCTTCAAATAGCAACTCCAAAAATTATAAAATTTAGCCCTGAGGTTACATATTCCCTTACATTATCTTCTATAGACAGTGAAAGTGGCCTAACTACAGAGTTTTTTACACTGGTAATCAAATATCTCCTAATCTCCTTCAGAATACAGTAGCCCCCCAAATATCAGGGGGGATCCCTCCAGAAAGATGTCGCGATAAGCAAAATCTGGAAAGCAGCAGTAAGTACGGTCAAGTCAGGGGAGGAGGGGGACGACCATGACATACAGTCATACCTTGGTATTCGCGAGGAACGGGTCTTGTCAGAGCTTCGCAAAACGTCTAATTCGCAAACACACGCAGGTTATTAATATGCACACTGGCCATGCCCATCGTCCACCCCCCAGCCAATCAGGAGCACTGGGGAGCGTTTTCTGCTCCTCCCCACGGGCTCTCACAGCACAGGGGAGCAAAGGGAAGCATTTCTGAGCCCTCTCTGCCTGGAGAGACCCCCAGAGAATCCCTGGGCTTCCCTTCAGCCACGATGCTGCCACCATGCATGCTTGCATTGCTGCTGTGGTGGGGAAGCTCCAGGGCTGTGGTGGGGAACGGGGTGTCCCTGGGCTTAAGTCGGTGCTCATGGATCCTGGGAAACCTTAACTTTGCAACACTTATGGCAGGGTGTGGCGTCGGTATTTCTTTCCCTTCAACATCTGCTGGTCCTGGGAGTGGGAGCGCTGGCTGTATGAACCCATCAGAACACTGCTCCCCACTGCTGCAGCGGAGGGGGGGGGACATGGGGGAACAGAAGCCTCCTCCTAGCCCAGCAGTTGCAGCTGCCGTGTGGGCACATCCCACTGCTGCCCCATCCCAGCACACAGTGCGTGCCCCATCATCACCATGGCCAGCCCAGACCCACTTTCCCTGGGGCTACGTCATCACCAGCTGCGCTGGGCTGCAGTCACCAAGCACAGACTGCATTGACTTCCTCGCCTGTAGCCACGGAAACAGTAACACTCCCACCGGGGGTCAGTCCCTCAGCTGGGCTTAGAGTAACAGGAGACAGTGTGACTTGTGGCGGTGCTGTGCTGCATCTCAGCAGCCGCCCAAGGGATACCGTGGTGTGAGCCTTCTGCTGTAGGGACCAGGCATGGAGACACACAGGAGTGGGCAGGGACTGGGGCACGGCAAGTGAGCGGCACCGCGCACCCTACCTGGGGGGCCGGGCCAGTCCCGCCCCAGAGTGAGCACCGGTGCTGCCCCTCAGTAAAGCAGAGGCACTGCACATGTGTCGGCTGGGAAGCTCCGTGAATCACTGAGGCAGATTTGAGAAAAAATTTATTGCAAACCAGCGAGGTCGCAATGCAGCGAGGTATGACTGTATTGAATCCACAAATGGTGAATCACAAAGTAGCGAGGGACTATTGTATCAATTAAATAACTGGCTGTGGTAAGATGGACATTTGCCTTTTGAAATGTGTTGCCAAATACTACAGGTGCCAGAGCTCACCCTTCTACAAACTTTTCCCATCCAAATGACAGTTTCAGAATTTACTATCTAACCCTGTAATAACTTAAAAGTAGTTCTTTCTGTATCCCAAGAGCCATTAGTTGAAACCCCCTAAATGTGACACTCGGAAGCAGAGCGTGAACATACACAGAAATGTCAGAATTATCTTCTGCACTATACTAGTTTCATACAACAGTTGTTTCTGAAGAAAATGATCAAAGATCTGACAGAATAGATCTGTCAGAAATACTCTAAGGCAGGCTTAAAGGACAGCACCTCACTATAAATTCACTGTCTTCCTAACTAAGGGCAGGATCTTCAAATAGCACAGTTACTCTTTCCTGCCTGAGCTAATGCAAATTCTAGTACGAGTAAATACAGACTTTTCTGCAAAATACACTAAAATTATTTGCTCAAAACAAGAACCAGCCTAAGGAACTATCTGAGTTAAAAATAGGCAATATTCAGAGACTTAAGTCAAAACGCTGCATGTCTTTTGTATTTTACTACTCCTGCTGTTTACTCAAGGCATATAGAAATTTTCTTAATTGCTTCTTCCGGATATTCCACACCATTATGACAAGAGAATACCATAACAAAAGGGGGAAAACTTCCTTAAAAAGAGCTTACTTTATGTTGTGTTTGGCACAAATAAAAGAAAAAAAGAGCAAGTATTAAATGCAGAACTTGGGTCTGCAGTATTGAGCAAGTATGTCTGCGACATATGTTGGCTAAAGGGCAGAGAAATGCCACAAGGAGAATTTTAAGGGAACTACGCATCTTTCAAGACTTATTTTAGTTGTATATAAGATACTGTAGCAGAGTCTTCCCTCTACTTAATAGCAGAAAGCTACACTGAAATGGTAAAAAAAGCTACTTTGTTAATTTTACAGTTACGTAACAGCCTCATCCTAAATTCTGGAAAAGCAGGCTGGCAGTGAAGGCGCCAGGTGAGGTACATCACCCCAAGAGCAACTCAGGCCATTACAGACTGCACGATACAACTGCCAGCTGTCTTTGTAACTCAACAGCAAAATCACTACTAAGCTCATTAATTTGCAGGAAATATTTTAGATTTTCTTCATTTACAGGAATATGTTTATTTCAAGTGATTCTATCAAAACATGGATAAAGTTTTACTTCATTCAAATACTTCAGCGATGTGGACAAGAAACCTTTTTAAAAGATTTTAGAAGGCGATGAGGCACTTCGGTATCTAAATGTTCAGGCACTAATGGCTTTAAATAGAGACGAATTGTGACACGATCTTGCTGTAGCCCTACTTTTGAATTCAAGGAGAAGAATGATAGGAAGTTCACCTACATACAGGGTACCTACCTTCAGCTTCTGTGTAAGCTCTTTCTCTACACAACACTAAACACTCCTCATGTGCTCTACATGGTTCACACGCACACCCAGCCCAATTCCCTCACCCGTTTTCTACTCTCGCGATTAACAACAACAAAAAAATATCAAGCCTCAAATCAGAACTTTTTGAGGCAATAAAATACACAGAAATAAAGTTTATATGGCCAAAATATTTACGTAGTGAAGAGGAGCGACAAGAGCAAGCATCAGGACGTTAACTCCGGGCAGGATTTGCAGCAGACTGTGTTCACGATCTCCTGAGCGCGGACAGCCCTCGGCCCCCCGGCACTACCCGGGAACGCTCGCCCGGGAGCCCCGGTCCGGCGGGCAGGTGGCAGCTCCGATCCTCGCTTCCCAACGGGAGCTGGGAGCAGCCAGTCATTCCACGGGCTGGAAGGGAGGGGCCGGCGGCAACAAATCGCTTTCTGCTTCCCCCAGCAAAGGCACTCTCCACACGGCCGGAGCGGCCGGGGCTCAAGGGAAGGCGGCCGGGAGCTCGGACGGGGCGTGTTTGAGTGGCGAGGGGGGGGATCCCTGGGAGCGCCNNNGGCGCTGTGACTGCGCCCTGGGGCTGAGCAGCTGCTGGGTTGGGCTGCCCAGAGAAGCTGTGGGTGCCCCGTCCTTGGGAGTGTTCGAGTCCGGCGCGGCTGGAGCTCTGAGCAGCCTGCTCTAGTGGAAGGTGTCTCTGCCCGTGGCGCAGCGGTTGGAACCGAGTGATCTGCGAGGTCCCTTCTAACCCAAACCGCTCTGTGATCTTGTTGTAAGGCCTCGCTCCGCCTGTACCCAGCTGCAGGGAAAGGGGCGGCGGGATGCGCTTGTGATGGCTGTTGGATTGGGGGGATGCAGTTTCCAGCATCCTGCCCCGATTGTAACATCGGCGATAGATTTCAGATCAATGTTGGCAGTCTCTTAACGGGAGCTGTTGTAAATAGAAATGCTGTAACATTATTAACCTGTGGTTCGTTTTTGATTTCAACAGGTGATCGAGTAGTCATGCAAAGCACCATTTTTCTCACGCAGAACCCTTGCTTCTTTCAGGTAGTCTTAAAATCTGCAGATATCTGTAGGACTGGAATCTGAATCTGGATTTCACTGTGGCTTACCCATTTCACTTGGGTAAGGGATTTGAAATCGTGAAGTGGATTTTAACTCTTTTGTTAATTGTCTTTTGTCGGTTTACCTATCAGCAACTACAGGAATGAATGAATTTAACTACAAATACCGGTATGTTCGGTCAATTAACCTGCACGTCTCCCCAAGGACATCACAACATCCAAGGTGAAAATGAGTCATGTAGCATGGGAGATGAAAATAATGGAAACAAAGAAAATCTTGCAAAAAAAGAACTGTTTTGCTGCACGTGTATCAGATGCCTCAAAGTATGAGTCCTCACTATTGTGACATGAGCCCGAGAAGCAGCAGCTGGTTTGCAACTTGAGGAACCCTGCAGTGCTGACTTCTCTCCCATATTCCAAGAAAAAGGATGAAGAAGCCTAGTCTGTGTGTCTTAGCGTCTGTCATGATTCCAGTGTTAGAACCCAGGCCTTTGCTGGGGAGGTAAAAAGCCCTAAAGCTCAATCATGGTGTAAACATTATAAAGAAAATCAGTTGAAAGCTAGATGTAAAGGGTCAATTCATCCTGTGGAAGATGCTTGTGCCTTAAAGCTGGGTTGTGAGAGAAGGCAGCATTTCTGCAGCATGTGCAATATAGCACTAGAGTTGAAAGATGCTGAGAAAATCCATTAGAAGGATCATGATGTGTATCGTGGCTTTAAATATGTTTGTTGTCCCATGACTGAGTGGATCTTAATGGAAAATCATTAAAAAACGACACAAGTGAATAAAAGAAACCTCCCAGTGCCTCATCTATGAAAGTGCTTTTATGTCAGAAAGTGCCTGGGAAGTGTAGAGGAACTGCCATCAGAGGAAACCTCATCTCAGTGCACAGTATCTTCATCACCTTCTGAAACTGAGCAGATAAGAAATCTTCATGTAGCTTCCTTGCCATTATCAGGTTAGAAGTCCACACAGTGATTTTACCAGTAAGTGGAATTTTATTTTTCATTCTCATACGGTTGCCTCTTCAGCTATAAACTTATCTGTACAAATAGCTTTACTTGGTCAACACAAAACTTGTTACTGTAAAACATCTTCATGCTGGTTTAAGCAAAGAAAAGGTAGGAAATGCAAAAATTCTAGAAATGTGTGGTGAGCACATATGATGTTGCTTCATTCTGCAAAGTCCTGTCTCGTTTTATATTTTAGATTCGTAGTATTTCTAGGAATAGTTGACCATCATATTCCAATTATTTCAATATTATTAGCTTTTTAACGGGTCTAACATTATTGTAAATGTACGCTTATTAAGATTAATGCTTTTTATCTTCTTTATTTTTAGCCCTTTTTAAGGTTTGTAACACTGTGCTAATAGCTAAATATTATCTCCATTTATAAATGGAAGACCTTGACTGGGTAACATAACCTATGTCTCCTAAATCACAAAAGGACATTATTCCAGTATTCTAGTGCTATTCGCTTTTGCCTTAACTACAAATGTTGCCTTTATATCAAGTATACTTTTTAAAATATTTTTTCCTCATTGCTAGTGGTTTGCCCTCAATAAAGCTATGCATTTAGTGCTCACCTTCAAGTCTGTAGGTAAAATCTTAAAAGATTGTTTACAACAGTAGTCATGGCATTTTTTCTGTTTAACCATCCAATGTTGTGGGTGATTGCAGGTGATTAATGAGTGATTAATTGATTTTACCCAGGTTTCCATATGTGCTTCTGCTGAGGCCTTCTGTTGTCCGGAGGGAGTGAGAAAAAGGCAGCCCACAGTTATACCCCATCATTCACGAGGAATGGGTCAAGCCATGGCCCTCGCGAAAAGCCAAACTCGCAAAGAAGTGCAGGTCATTAATATGCATGCAGGCCACACCCATTGCTCCACCCCTCGGCATTCCAGAGTGCTGCGGACAATTTTCCGCTCCTTCCCATGGTCTTTCTCGGCACAGGTGAGCAAAGGGAACCGTTTCTGAGGGGCTACGGCGACCGTGTGTGCTCGCAGCCCAAACCCTGCGCCGCTGCTCCCCCCCCTCCCAGCCCTCCGGCCCGGCCCCGGTGCTCGCGCCAGCCCGGCTCCAAGGGCCCCATGTGTGCTCGCCCTGCCTCTGCAGCGGGGAAGGGGTGTCCCTGAGCTCTGGTCAGCATNACGGCTGAATCAAAATTGCGAAAAATTTGCCTCGCAAATGAGCCGGGTCATAATGCAGAAGTCGCAATACAGCGAGGATTCACTGTACTTCACAGCGTACTCCCCTCCACAGCAACCAGTGCAGAAATTTCCCCCACATCAAGGGCCATTGCCTCCCGGGCCAAAAGATAATGGAGCCCTCCGTCCCAACCCCTGTTGAGGAATTCTGCTCTTGGCTTAGTTGAGTTACCTTTTCCCTTCCTCAGACTTTGATAGCATCATAGTGGTGATGGAAAAATTTCCAAAATGAAAGCTAACCCATGGCACTTTTGTGAGAAATGGGCTCACAAAGATTATAATTTGTAATGTAATTTATTATAAAGCAAAGGTAAAACAGCGCTGGGCGCATGGCTTGGGAGAATCCAAGTCAAGAGGCGCAACATTCATCATACAGGTTTCAAGTTTTATATCTTGGGGCAATGCATAGGCATTACCAATTTCGAAACTAGGAGGGACTATTACAATTATTTCATACATAAGCTTGAACTTGGAGGGATTATTACAATTATTTCCCAGAAATCATTTACATGGCCTCACCACTTTGCCTTCCCCTTTGAACATGCTCAGTTAAGTGTGAGGAGGGGTCTGGATGAAGACATGGTCCATCACCACATAACCTTTTCACCTCAGCCACAAAACCAGTTCTGAATTGTTGATCCAATCATCTCATTGCTGGAGCTCTTGTGGATGCAGTTATTTGCAGTTGGGCTTTTTGTTGTTATAGTTATCTCAAGTTTGAGGCTCCTCATAATCTGATGATGGGCTCAGCCACAAATCCTGTTGTTAAGTAGGTTATCAAGAGTTGGTGTCCACCCTGGTGACTTCTACTTCCTGCTTTTTGAAACTTATACAGTTTAAATCAATCGTTCACAAAGGCTCAGATATTCTGCAAAAACCCTACAATATAATTAGACAAACTTATGTCCTAACTTATATGTACTACTAACATTAAAATATTCCTTAGTATGTAATATTAACATAAGGAATTTACTTTATGAGGGTCAAAAACTTCTTTCATCCATCACACTTTCTTTATGGGTTGATCTACTGATTTGGTTCTGATTGCTCAGTAGGGCCAAGTGAAAAAACAGGTAATTGTGAAATTAGGTGATGGCTCATGGATGTGCTCTGGAGTTTCTGGCATTGATTTGATAAGAAAACAGACAGTATTGCGAACATTTAGGAATGTGGAATGACAAGGCTTCCAGTAATTGAAGCCAGACCAGCATCTGTGCCGTGATACAGGTTTTGAAGGGTTTGGATTGAGTTATGTGTTACGCAGACTAATTTTGATGTCTTCCTTGTCGTTTGGATACGTGGGGGAGGAAAACGAATTGAAAAAATGATAATTTTTAGAACTAAAAAGCAAACCAAGTATTTTATTTGCTTCACAACAGCTTACAGTATCTCCACTTAATGTTGTGTGACTGGAAGCCAACAACAAGGATGCAGTCCAGGAGAACTTTAAGAGTCTGGGAAGAAAAGCACATGGAAAAACAGCTGCAATTCACAGTATTTCACATTAAAGATGACTACAACAGTGGAAAGATCTATGAATGCATATACAAACAATGTTTTTGTAAGTGAAAGGAGAACTGGTTTTCATTAATAAATTATAAGTTTTGTCTTGAATGTGTAGCTTCATTACTTTTGGGTGAGAGATCACAATTTTTGTGATAAATGTCAGCAAATGAAGCCTTTCTAAATATTTATTTAATAGGGTGCTAATTTTTATGATTTTTTGAATTGGAAAAGAAACATTAAAGAAACTATGAGAAACCTTCAACTTGCTAATGTGGTAATACTTTACAGATGGTAACGTGATAAAGAACTGTTGTTTGCTGATTTACTGTGCTTGACGAGCGGATGCAATGGGTATGAGAGCTCTCCTGCTTGCTATGGGGATAGTTTTTGAAAACTGTAGCTTTGCACTTGTGTAAGCTTGTGTTTACCTTAGTGGCAAGTTTCAACTGTAATTGCTAATCATATTTGGTACAATATGTAGCTTTTGACCTAGGTGAAAGCCTAACTGATACGCTGTAAAAAATACATCAATTGCTAACAGACTGAAGTTTCTTCTTAATGTCTTACTTGGGACAAAACTCAAAAAAATCAATTTGTCATACTGGGAGATGCTTCTATGAGATTGTGTGATAGTATTTGTCACTTTTCTAAATGAAACAGTTGTTGATACTTGGGTAGGCTGTATGGTGACAGTTTTGCTATATGCATCAGGGATAGAGGCAAAAGACCTGAAAGATTTATCATTCTCGCTGTCATAATTTTGGGCCTTTGTATTTAAACCTTAAAAAAGAGTTCAGAAGTTGCTCCTAAGTTGAGCGATTTTATATTAAAACCTTTACGGGAAAGAGCCTCGATTGCATTGCCCGTTGAACAGAAATCCTCTATGCAGAACCCACAACCTCTAACCAGTACTTTCTCCAGACCAAATTTAGACTGTCAGCAGATGTGCTTAGAAGAAAATGGACATGTAAAGTATATTGTGTCTGCCACTAAATATAATCCTTTGAAGCTTGGGTATTTTGATGTTTCCTAAGTTCCTTCAATTTTTTTCATATGCTCCATGATTCACATCAAAATAACTCCACTGCAAGGATATATTTTGCTAACTAATTTTAAATTATGGTTTTAAGTCTTTGAGAGCTCCTTGTTATCCTGTTTTTTTTGGGGGTGGGGCGGAGTTTGTTCTGTTTTGAATTTGGGAGTGTGTTAAGCATTCTTAGAGCTGAGCTAACCTTGGATTTGCTGCCAGAGCCCCCATGGTCAAATTACATCTTCATAATCAATAATTGTTCTTTCTTCTGAAATACTGTGTAACTCAGCCAAATTCAGCTTCATATTGCTTAGTAAGCACAAAATACTTTTAAACTATGTAGGAGTTTGAACATTTGTGTTAGTAATTGTTTAACATGGAGGAATGTTTTTCTTCTATTTTAAATTGATATATTTACTCCAGTTTTAACCTATTGTAACAAACTGTGGCCTTTAACACAGCTAAAGAATGGATTAAGGTCTGCAAACATCCGTGGAACCACAAAATCTGATAAGTTTTCAAACTGTATCGATGAATGCAAGATGTGAGAGATGTTTTTTTCCAGTTACTTTCCATTTTTCTCCAGTGCTAAATACGTATTTACTAATGTAAGTGTACATAAATTCGTTTTAATTGATGGGAAAAGGCTTTAAAACTCAATAAGATACATTAGAACTGTGTTTTGAATGGCAGGGGGGAAGTATTAGGAACTTCTTACAATGTGCTTGGAGGCACTAAACAAGGAGCTCCATCTTTCCAAGGCAGTCCCTGACAGTGGGATGTGGCAGCTGCACGGAGCTTGCAGATGAGCAGCTGCTAAGTAGGCAGAGGATTAAAAAGGCAACAACACTCAGTGCAGGGAATCTGGATGCAGGACATGAGATGCTAGGGATTTGAATACTTTTATGTTGATTTGAGTTTCTGGTGGGCTTATTTTGTCATTTGATTATTGCTTAGTCAGGTAGCTAGTTGTCCGTTAGTTTAAAAGTAAACTCTTCCTTGTTAACTGAGCAGCAGTAAGTTTATCTTCCTTACCAGTCTTGCTTCATCTTATTCAGTGGCAGCTTTATTTCCATCTGCAGGAGGTAGGTATCCTTTCTTCCTACGTGGAAAACTCTATTACCTCACACTTTTATTGCTTGTTGTGTCATCAAACTGGGGATGAGGATACTCTACTGCTTACAATGTCAAAGCTGAAGGATGCTTCATGCCCGAAGCTCATCTGGCTTTGGCTTTGTGTCAATTTGGCTGGAATAACACCATAATTGTAGTGCAGTAATCCATCAGTTCATCATGGCAGGCAGTTTTTTTTTTCTCATGAAGGCATCTTTGTCTTCCCTCGGTAGACCGCGGGTTTTTCAGTGTCATGGGACAGTTGCACATGCACAGTGAACGCCTTTGACGCACCAGGGGGCAAGGGGGCAGCACGTTTTGCTTGCTCGGGGACTGCCCAGAATTCCCTCGTTGATGAGTATTGAAGAGGTTATATGGTTTATAACGCAGTGTCAAGGGTTTACTATGGCTGCGTGCCCTGGGGCCGTGAAGGGACAAGGGCTTGATGGAGTGCAGCCCCAGGGTGGCCCTGAGCTGCCACTGCTGCTTGGCCCCCAAGGGCAGCCGGAGCCGTCCAGGGCAGCAGCTTTGTTAGTAGATAGTGAGTAGACCAATGCGCTGATGATACACCTTTCATATAGGCATGTCTTTTGTGGTTTTGGGTTTTTTAAATGAAGTAGTCAGTTAACAAAATTTGTCTCTGTTTTAAGTTGGGGAAGTACAAGGTTAAGCACTTTATATTATTATATCATTGCAACAATTATTTTTTAACCGGTGGAGTATGACAATCCAAATTTTATCTTCGGTTACATATGAAATGTGTCACGTGACATAACGCACTACATCTCTGTTTTGAAAGTCAAAGGAGCATTTATGGACTGGGTCTCTGGAGCTCTCCCTGGAAAGCTGCTTGTAATTACATACTCAAAGATTAAGAACTCACTTGGAACTTTTCATACCTTGTTCTGACTTGAGATTTGCTTGGCTTTGTCTTGTACAGCAAAGCGAACTTCATGTCAACACTGTTTCTTTCTTACAGCCCCCCTGAAGTGCAGACTTGTGAAACGAGCAATTAGCCACAATGCCAGCCTGCGACTGTCTCTTAACTCTTTCCACTAAAGGCCCTGACCCCACAATGGAACAGGATCTGTCACGAGCAGCAGCCAGCTCAGTGCGTGTCCTGCAGCATAGATTGAAGAGCTGATGGCAGAATGACATAAGGATAATGCTTCCATACTGTCTGAAATTCTGAGTGCTTGGGCTGTGCTGCCACACAGAGCTCCAGAATGCCCAAGCAAGTAAGCCTCATTTTCCCTTTGTCCTGGAATTCTCTCCTTATGTAGGCCTAGATTAACAGACTCACTTGGGAAGTGTATTTTATAGTCTATTGATATGTAAAACTAAGAAATTTCTTAAACTGAAGGTCTGCTGTCACAAGGTTACCAGTGAAGTGTAAGTAGGTGGACCTGGAAAACCAGCTGTTTTCCTGGATGTCTTCTGGTGCTTTGTTTGTTTCTCCCCAGGAGAGGGCAGCAGTTGAACAACGTCACACGGGAATTTTTTACTTTCCAAACGCTTTTCCAGGGTTCCTTTTCGCCTGTGATCCTCAGTGTGGGCTGCATTCTGATGTGAGAGATTATAGTGATGATTTCTACCCATTTGCTACAAAGATAGCTAGATGTATGAATTGGAAGTCTTAATTATTTTCAGAATCAAGCAGTAAAATTATGTAATAAGTTCTATCTCAGATTTATAAACAGGGCAATCTTATTTGAAGGTTTTAAGATTTTTATGACTATAGCATTAAGTCTGTGTTTATTCTAATGGATAAAATAACCAAACAATCAAACCCCATGGCATTATTAGTTAATGTCGCCTAAATATTGCTTAATATACTTCAAATATTTATTTTCTGTATTTCAAGTTAATGTAGTTTTACAATTAAAAATAATGGGTATCACAACCATTTTTCTTCTATCAGAAGATAAAACTGGGGATACACTAAAACTAGTGATGCTTTTAATATATGTATAATTAATGTTCATTCATGCACAAGGGTAGCTTGTGCATACTGCTGACTGAGCATGGGAGTTAAAGGCCTCAATTCCCAGGGAATTCTAATGATGCTAAACAATATACCAAATTATATTGCTTTATTTCAGCCATAAAGTACAGTTTTATCATCTAAAACTTTATGGAGGCATACGTATTACTGATTGAGAGTATGGGGAGGGGAGTTTGTGACTGTATGGGAAATCTGATTATTCCCTCTCATTGCAGATTTCTTAAAAGTGTGTGGCTGTAATTCTGTTTAAGTTGCAGATCAAGTAGTTAGCAAGAAGCCACAGAGAGAGGGCAGTCTAACCTTTTCTGTTGCTGAGTTGTATCCAACAGTTCATATAAAAGAACGGAAGATCATGGTGGAATCAGTGGGTATCAGCTCCTATAGTTAGTTAGCTAGTTCATTCAAAAGCTAACTGGGAAGAATGAAGCTGATCCCTGGCAATAGAGATTTATTAATAGACTTGCCTTAAATAAAATCGTGAATACTATACTGCTTGTGGAACCTTTATGGAGTCTAAAACTTGATGAAGGGAATTCAAGACCTTTTCGTCATGATGGGTCAGAATTTCCCACTGTCTAGATATGTCTTATATAGATCTGAAGAAAGAAAAGTTGAATTATCCATATTACAATTCCAGGTTCATTTAGACTTTTGCCCCTTAAATTTAGAAGAGTGAACCAACTCTCCTAGTAACACAGTATTCTTTCTTTTATCCTTCAAATAAAACCACATTTGTGGGGAGTTTGCACTAAAAGTGCTGCCTAAGATAGGCACTGCTGGCAACTTTATACAATTATGAAATTTTCATTTAAAGCTATGAAATGTGCTGGAAATAGGCAGCTGTGCTTACGCTTTTTTTAAACATTAATTGAAATAGCTGGGAAGTCCAAATAGCTCTACCAAATAGCATTTAAGAGAGGTTGTTCTGTAAAGTCATTGTGAAATTATTTTAAATGCATTAAATATACATAGTATATATAAATATACAGTAAACCCTCTCCACTTTGTGCTTCCCAGATAGTGGCTTCAGCTCTACTCAGTGTGATTTTTCAGCAATTAAGGAGGCCCATTTCGTGACTGTGCCTGTGCGAACTGACAGTCATGAATATTCACATCTACCCCGAGTATGAAGAGACTAGGTCTACCCACCTGGAGGGACAACAGGACAGCGCAGGCAGCTCCGTGCACCAGTGTCCTCGGACGAGTGGAAAAGGTTTTTTTCCCATCATGGGGTGGCCGTGGGTGTCAGGAAGCACCGACACAAACCCTGACACACAGCAGGGCAGTGCCGAAACAGTGCCGGAGTGCTGGGGGGGGCGGTGTGAGGGTGTGGGGCAAATTTGCATATTAATGAGCTGCCATTCTACGTGGATGGGAGGGCTTCACGGAGGGCCACCAAGACCTGTGGTACTGTGGTATTGGAGGGCCAACTGTATATAAATACATATAAATATATATAAATACACTCACTTAGATGAGTAGAAAGGAAAACAAAGAATATTTTCCTATCTGTGACTTACACCTTTGAACTACACTTCGATTCACAAAGATACTATTGAAAATAGCCTCTGCATTTTTGTTCTCTGCTTCAAAGCTCTGAAAAGATTCTGCCTATCCTGTAGGAGTTAAGACTCTAGATCTTTGACTTTTGGGAGCTTTTGTGATCATTTTTCCACTTTAAATATTACAAATGTTCAGGGAAGCAGGGAAAATTAGTACAAATAGTTACACAGAATGGCACAGCTTGCTTTTCAGAGTTGGCTTTAGTCTTGAAACCTTCTGTTTAAATCCCATCTTTTTCCATATAGGCCCTTTTTCCATATAGGTCCTTGGTTCTACTGAGGTCACTGTTTTAGTACCTTGTATGCACCAAACACTTCCGAAATTCCCCTGAGTAGTTAAGTTCTCTCATGCAAGTTAGGGGCTTTTATTCTTTGAGCAATGTAACTTCCTTTCTCTGGTGCAAGAAAGTGTTAATCCACAAAAGTAACTGAGGATAAAATCCCCTTTTGTCTTTTTTGTTTGAATACTGTTGCATAACATATCAACTGTATGATTCAATTTTACTTTAGAATTAGCAGGAATAGTTTTACCAGTAGAACTGTTGAGTATAATATAAACTAAATTCAATTTTTTTTAAATACTTAGTTTTCAAAATAGATGAACTTAATTTCCCTCACAAATATGTCATGAAAATGGCTATGTTTTCATTATAAAATGTTTAAAGGTTGAGTAGTCTTGTTTCTTACATCTAATATATGAATGTAGTGCATGAATTTGGAAATATAATATTTATTTGGTAATTAACTATTTACAGGTATGATTTGAAAGGATTTCCTTTTGCTGAGTGCTGGTCAATAATCTAGATAGAGATGTAAGCACCTTTTAAACTCGCTCCAGTTGACTTCCACAGGACAAGGGTTTTAAACTTTGGTGCTTGTACTTCTCCCTTTGGAATGATTATGTGCTTTCTCTGTTGCTGCTGAAATTTGAAGAACTCCAAAAGCTTTGAGTTAAATGGTTTTGCGATAGTCTAAGCAGGGTACGGGGAGGAATAATCTGGAAAATCAGGGATTTTGGAACACCACAGCTGTGATCTGCATTGATCTCTTCAAATGTATTACAATTTTGGTTCCTAGGGATCCTGTCCTTGCACATCTATAATTTTCACATGCTTTTTTTCCCCCCCCCATTTAAAAAAAATTCCAGTTGCAGACCTGAAAGCATAGCAGGTCACACAGCAGAGGCAAAAGTTTCTAGAAAACTTAGGTGGACCATTTAAACATCAAAATACAATAATCCTATATGATTATGTTTCCTTGTTCAGTATCGGCTGCTAGTAAATTAATTTGACACAGCAAACTATGTAATTTTGGGAATATATATAAAGAAATAATTGACAAATAATAAACTAGTAACTGAATTTATTTCATTGTATACAGGTCTGATAGGAATCTTTGTGCTCTTATCTTTCCCATAGTGATATCAATCTTTCCTAACTATTAGCCTTAAATACTCATGATAAAAGGCATTAAAAGCCTAAATTAACACAGTAACTGAGAAACGTAATCCCTTCAGACCACTTACACAGGAAGAATAGATGATGATTTTCCAGCTATGACAAGGTTAATTTCCTTTCTGACAGGAAGCATTCTTATGGTTAGCTCTGCAAAAACACATGGGAATGCATGCTGGCATTAAAGCCTTTCACTGCCAGTGCTGTGAGCAGGAAACAAAGTCTCTCTCATGCAGCACATTCAAATGCGTACAGGTGGATTGCATATATGTCTTCTTTGGTATCCCTTAGGTAAACTGCTTAGGGAGGAAAAAAAATGTGCTATACAGTTGGATATTTAATGCTGGGTAGGAGTGATCCTTTTGTGACATGAAAAAGATTTATAGAGAAAAGGGGTATTTTTCCCCTACTGGTAGTTTTCTCTCTTATGCTGAATGTGCAGAAACCAAACACTGTGATCCTGATTTAACAAAATAGACAAGTTTTTAATTGAAATGTTTTTTGAGTTTTTTATGGCAGTTAGGGATATTGATCTTTAAGATATATTTGATCCTAATTTAGGATTTATATTCAGAAGACACCTATGTGAAGTTATACAATGAATCCTCCCTATATCGCGACTTCTCCTTCACGACCTCGCCCATTTGCGAAGCAAT
>WEKX01013701.1:0-14531 GCA_013390025.1 Pitta sordida | reverse complement strand
GTGCTCAGCGAGTCCGAGGGGAGAAGCAGAAAAGTGCCCGAAGCCCTGCGGAGTTCCGGGAGGTGGAGCAATGGGCGTGGCCTGCATGCATATTAACCACCTGCCGTTCTTTGCGAGATTAATGTTTTGTGATGCCTTTGGCCTGTCCCTTTCCTCGCGATGGAGGAGGTATAACTGTACATACTGCAAAGGCAAGGACAGCTTATGTTCCTGGCTTGTTAACTGAAAAGGATGTCTTTGCTAGTTTAGAGGCATGTGGAATTTAACCAGTTCCTAAGTTTTTTTCAGTTCTGGTACTTCAACGCAAGGGAAAAAATAGGAATGTCCTCTCAAAAGTTTTAAAATCAACTTGGACATATAGGCATACTATTTCAGGATTTTCAGTACAGTAATAGAGTTGTTTTTCACCTTGTCTGCATTCCCTTTTATTTTTTTTTTTGAAAGCTCTCTGCTTCAGTTTTTTTGTTTTGAAATTTAATGTTGAACCTCTGTCAGAGGCCCAGCCTCTGTGTCTGGTGCTCTGAGGTTCT
This sequence comes from Pitta sordida, assembly GCA_013390025.1. NCBI lineage: Eukaryota > Metazoa > Chordata > Aves > Passeriformes > Pittidae > Pitta > Pitta sordida. Next base: position 14,001 of record WEKX01013701.1, on the reverse strand, counting down.
TTCTGTCTCAGTCGAGTGATATGTTTATGAAGACTTTCCATTGCCAGGGTTATATTGAGTCCACCATTCTGCCTAAAAAGACACTTGCATTAGAAATTCTGAATTGCGCAGAAGGAAGTACTTTGTGGCACTGCCTGCTTGCAACTGTTGGATCTGGTCCATCTGGTTGGTATTTAAAAAGTGAAGCTTTCCTCCTTTCTTCTGAACTGAGCATTTTATAGGATTAGAAAATAAGTCTAACTGAATGAATGGGATGGAAATGTGCTATGTTGTGTTAATGGCCCCTTAAAACCTGCTTTTCGATGTGTGCAGTGAGTAGGTGGACAAGGAGCCAATTTGATGCTTGTGATAATATTTAAATAAAGCAGCTTCTGGAGAACTCGTCCTATAGAATCTGGCAGAATAGTGAATACAGAATATCCACCTTTGTCCACACTGGCAAAACTATATTTCCATTGAGTTGAAGAACTGAAATACATACTCTTGCAGTCATTTGGTAGGAGTGCAGTGCTCCAACACTTGAGCAACGTGGGTATGCTGTATTCTGCAGTGTTGGGGCTATGGCATCACACATGATGGCAGAGGAGAGTAGGCAGATGTCTGGCAGGAAACACAGGTGTGAAGGGGGCTGATAGACATCTCATGCTACTGAGACAGATGGCTCTCAATGTCTGTGGTGGCAAGTGTGCCATGTCTTCAAAGACAGACATTTGCTCTATTAAATATTCGTAGCTTATGTAGAAGGAAACTAATGGGTTTCAAAAGGTACAGGAGGAGAGCGATGGGCGAAAAAGAAGGAACTGACTTCTTCTAGGAAGGTGACTAGGCAGTTAGGCTAGGCACTGTTAATGATGCTTAGGTGCATAAGTAGACAAGTGACCAAACCCATGAAAAATAAATTAAACTTATGCAAAAAATGAATACAGTAAGTCACTGACTGGAAGAACAGTTGCAAATCTAGAATGGTCTCCTATCCCTTGTTATGCTGCTGACCTGCTATGTGACCCACAGCAAACACATGTTATTAGTTTTGGAAAGCTGCTTATTACCTCTGAAAATACATTAAATTATCTGGATACCAAGCCATTGATAACTGCTCCTGAAAATGTCATCAGCTTCTTCCTGTTTATTTCCCCATCAACAGCTGGGGTTAAACTAAAAAATGCTGGCTATGGAATGTGGCCATGCAATGTGATATCCTCTGCATTAATTATTTAAAAATAACAGTAATAAAACTGACAGGAGAATTACTTGTAATAATGTTGGTGAGAAACGGTGTCTTGAGGAGAATTGTTACTATACCAGGGTTGGTGTTAGGACTTAGACTCTTAAAATATGTTCCCTTTCCTTTTATTTTTCTTATTGAAATGTTTTCATTGGTGTGTGTTTTATTTTTGGCTGTAAAAATGAAAATAGGTTTGCCTATTTGGCATTGGATTGAATGACCTCCATTCAACCCTGACAATTCCATGATTGTTTCACTTTTTTAGTCTGTACTTTCTACTTAGGTTCATTTCAAGTTCTCCAATGTAAGGCTGATTTTTCAGAATTTTCACAGAAATATGAAGTTAAATATTGTAAATTATAATTTGACAGTGGGAATGCAAAGGAAAGGAGAGGCTAGTTATTTAAGAAAGTCATTGTTTTCCTTTGTATATGTGACCTAAATGTTGTCCTTGCTGTTTTTACAGAAAATTCTTTGTATATTTTCTTCATTAAGTTAAAATCACTAATGTAATATCCTATTGCTTCTTGAAAATTTCCCATTCCGTTACATATCCCTTTTCTGGGAGGTTTGTTTGTTTTTAACTGGTGATATAGTACGCACTGAAAGTTGTCCCTCTGAACTTCTATTCAGAAAAAAAAGGTCAAAACTAAATTTGGAAATGGTTCTAGCCAGTAGTATTTCTTGATTAGACTTATGGTTGAAGCCAAATTTAGGTGCAGGAGGTCTGGTACTGGTAAAACAGACTACAACCTTTAACGGCCCAGACCTTTATCTAAGATCAACCTCATTAGCAACAGGATCCTGTGAATGAAGAGCTGTGGCTTGGAGGATGTGCTGTAAATGCTAATTCACTCATACTCGTGTGAATTTCCCATGCACAGGTTGTTTTCTCCTGGAAGATATGACATCCTTCATGTTTGCTTTCTATTTCGTGGTAGGTGAGAGGCCCATCAAATGTGAGGTCTGCTCTTATGCCTCTGTAGTGGCACTTGCAAACACATACTGTTGAGAGGCCCTATAGATGTTGACTCTGTACATGTAGTTGGAATGTGTAAATAATCCCTCTGTCAGACAAATTCTATATATCTGTTGGCTTTTTAAAAAAACAACAACCCCCCACACTTTAAGTTACGCATCCTACTGAAGTCAAGTGTTTACATACGTGTATTCCTGTTGGGATCTTGGTTCTGCGAAGGATTTTTGTTTCAGGGAGTTGCTTTCTGTCTTCTCCTTACAGCTCTTTCTGTATATAACTACCACATAGACCATGCTGGAAGATGTATGGAATGCTAATGGGTTAAATACAAAAATATCTAGGAGAAGGTGGCAGTGCTGATGTGTGAAGGGGTACTGGGACAAGTGGTACTGACTTATGTGAAAAACCAAAAGTACGTTCATTCACTGACTTTAATTTGGTGGTTTAGGTGCACCACCCTGCTTTTTCACTCCATCTGCAGCTTTGCTTGTAGTGTTTTGATTCCACCCTCCTGCCCCCAGGGATTGAGGAAATGATCACATTTTCGATAGTGCTAACATAGTTCATTTTGTAGTGTTAGCAGAGTGAGTCATGTGATGAGTGGGAGCATTAGCTAGTCTTGGGAAACCAAGTGCATGTAGGAAGTGTTTACTTAGCAGCCTTAGAGGCTCTTTAAATGTTAAATTCCTGTATGTTTAGACTCTTTACACTAAATAATGTACTCTTTGCTTTGTTGGTTGTTTTTTTTCAAAACTGAAAGGTTTAAGCTAAGCAAAGCTGATGTCCAGGAGTCACTTCTTGAAGTATACAGTGGTTGATGGAGGGAGGGCTTGATTAGTTTTGGTTTGTTACTTACGTAATAAGAAAATAAAAATCTTAATTTACTCTGGTTCTTTAAGCCATCTTAATAAAGGTAATTTTGGCTACAAAGCTAGTACTCCTTCTGGAGAGTCTTTTGATGCTGTAATTCAAAGCTGGAAATACATCTATCAAAAGTGAAAAAATACTTTGAGCTTTAAGTTCCTTTTTTACCAAGAGGTTTTCAGTATCTAGTAATGGAATAACAGAGAAAAAAAACGTTTTTTCCTAGTTTTTGTGGCAGATGTGTAAAAATGTATAATTGTAGCCATTATCTAAATGTTGTAACAAAAAAATTAAGGCATTTCGTGTAATGGAATGATCACTTATTGGCCTTGTTATGAAGTGTTGTTTAGCTACTGGATACAACTAAGCATGACAGGGAGCTTTCATTAAGTCCTGTACTACTAAAAATCCTTTTTTAAAATACATAATTCTGTAATATCTGTCATGATATTTTGTCTCTTTTTGCAGTATTACTTTAGAAGTGTATACTTTTTCATTTACTTGAGGTAAGTCATCCTTGCTTACAGGAACCAACGATTTTGTTTCTTGCAAATTATCAATGTGCCTCCTTCCACCAGCCTAGTTTGCCTGTTAGATGCATGTTAGCCATCATGATATTGTAAACACTTGTATGCTTAAGTCTTGCTGTAAAGCTAGTTCCATTTAAAATTAATAGAACTGTTCTTAATAAGTTAAAAACTTACTGGATAATGAGAATCTATGGGATCAGGAAGTGAATGTTTTAATTGGTGTCTGTAAGAGTGAACAGTAACACCATCCAGAAGTACTCTTTTGTTTTATGTGAAATCTATACTTAAAAAATATTTAGTCCCTATCTGCAAAGTGTTCCAGACCTAAATAGTTTGGATGTTTGAAATTGCCACTTGTGAAATGGTTTGCCTGAATTGGGTGAACAGTTAAGTTTATGGAGGTTTTTTGGGTTTTTAAGATAATTTATTGCAGGTATGTAGTAGTCTTTAAGATTTTTAACCACAATTGAATTTAACACTGTTTCTGAAATTGTATCAAAAATGCATACAATAACATAGGAAAACAAATGGGGGAAAAAAATTGGAGAAAACCAAAACCAAACCAAAGCCATTCCCCAAGCATATACAGTACGGTATATATACCGTACATTGCGACCTCTCCATTACGACCCCGCCCATTTGCGAAGCAAATTTTTTGCAGTCTTGATTCAGCCATATGCGAGGTCCCCGGGCCGNGCAATGTTGCAAAGTTAAGGTTTTTCCAGGCTCCAAGAATGCTGACCAGAGCTCAGGGACACCCCTTCTCCGCCGCAGAGGCAGGGCGAGTGTGCGTGGGCCGGTGCGCGGCCCCTGGGGCTGGCACGAGCACCGGGGCCAGTCCGGTCTGGGGGGCTGGAGGGGGCAGCAGCAGTGCAGGGTTTGGGCTGTGAGCACACATGGTCACAGCAGCCACTCAGAAACGGTTCCCTTTGCTCGCCTGTGCTGAGACAGACCATGGGAAGGAGCGGAAAATTGTCCACAGCACTCCAGAGTGCCAGGGGGTGGAGCAATGGGCATGGCCTGCATGCACATTAACGACCTGCAGTTCTTTGCGAGTTTGGCTTTTCGCGAGGCCCGTGGCCTGTCCCGTTCCTCACAAATGACGGGGTATAACTGTACTTTACACCCGCACAGAACCCATTGACAGTGATCTGTATTCAGAAGTGAGGTATAAAGGGTGGAAATCACATGAATGTAAGCAAGACTAAGGGTGGCATAACTGCAGTGATGAAATAGACAGAGAAGTGTAATTTCTGTACCTTTCCAGTATTTAGAAATACATCATTTGTAAATAAATATAAATTGTTTACTGCTACTCAATTAGAACAGAGTGCATCTCTGTATTGACACACACATATATATATGTACATATATACATGTATGCAACTGGGCTCTTCACAACAGTTAGTCTTTTACTTTAAGGCTTTTGTCTTATCAAGAGCTTAGAGCTATGTGGAAGAGGGGATGTGAATTTGCTTGAGATATCTGCCTTACTTAGTGACTTAGAAGAGGCAGATGACTGCTTCTGATGGCACAGGATCTGACAGGTTCACTTTTTTTTTAGTTTTGCTGTCAAAAGCTGCAAGATTATTTCCTGAAAATTGTGTGATCCTGATGATAGTAGAGATGGGGGGATGTGGCAGGGGTGTCTATGCTGCGTTAATAATAATGTATGGGAAAATATTTCATCGTTTGTGTAAATCTTATCTTGAAAATGCCTGATTTTCTGTGCTGGATAAACTAATTAAATTTCTTGTTAAGTGTGAGGGAAATGGAGGGTTAAGGTATGCTTTTCTATTAAGCATACATTAAGGATGCATAGGATCTTTTTCTTGTTGCATTGATGTAATAACACTACCACTTGAATACCTCTACCTCAAATATAGAAAACCAATAAATATTGGCCTCACCAATCATGAGCTTTTTAAACCAGGTATGGTGTATACATTGCTATGTCTACGAATTAATTTTAGCCAACATAATTGTTTAATCTGACCTTTCTGTCAGTCCTGTTCTATACTGAATGAAGAATGATGAGCATTCCTATAAAACATCTTAATTTCATATGTGTTATTATTTAAATGTGTGGGCTAATTCACCTGTTAGTATTTCTTATCACCTGCCTACAGTTAAGTTTACTGAAGAAATGTGGGAGATAATACACTTGTTGGTTAACACGATGTGGATTGAATCCTCCTGTGGATGATTGTTTTAATATCTTACCTCATAGGTCTGCAAATAGTTGCTGCTAAAATAAATAGATCTTCAGTATTTGCTTAAGGGAAACCTTAAATTTAGAGAAGCTTATGTTGCTCCAAAGTTTTGGAGTCTCCTTGCTTGATGTTAGGTAAATGCTGAGACTAACCCACAAGTCTCAGTCTGGGTTCTCTTGTAGCCTGTGTACAGCTGTATTCTTGGTTAGTCTTGCCTGAGGGAAGTGCCAGGACCCAAAGGTTTAGATCCTAGATTTTGGGTTATGAAATCTGAAAGAACTGAGGTTTTGATTATTATCAGATGATAATGCAGCTGTCTCGGGGCAGGATTTTGACCCATATGTCATGGGGAGAGGCCTTTTGTTCTATTGTAAAACTTTTCTCCTTTTTACTGGAGCAGACAATAGATATCTCTTCTTATCTCCCTTTTACCTCCCCTGAAAGGAATGTGGCATGGAGGATCCTGTATTTTATCTCCCCTTCCTGGCAAGGCATATAGCATGGGGAGGGCTTTCTCTCCTTTCTACCNTTTCTCTCTCTCTCTCTCTATAATTCAAATATTTTTAAATTTAATTTCTGCTTCATCTTAATTGACCCAGGACACCATAGTAAGTATGTGACAGACCTCACATTTTAGTACAGTCGGGTCTCCTATAACGTGGACCCGCGGTCTTAATTGGGATCTGCGTAGCCCAACTTCTGTGTTGAATGGCGGCTGCTCCGCTGCGTAGCCCCCTGCCAACACTACGGCCGCCACCGCCTCCCGCACTGCCGCCGCCGCCCATGCCACCCTCGGTGCTGCCCATGCCACCACCACTGCCTGTGCCACCACTCATGCCACCACTGTGGCCGCTGCCACCACTGCAGCAGCAGGTCGCACATGTGCAGTTGTGAAACAGGTCTTCTACATCGCTAAAAAATCATGCCGCTAAGATCTGAAGCTGCAATATGGAGGGTGCGAAGTGCAAGAGGTCCAACCGTATATAATGAATCCTTGACAGTCTGTATTTGTGTTATGGTTAAGTTCTGTATTTTGAGATGTGTCCCTCTGTCATAATGCAGAATAGGTAGAATAAATGACAAATTCAAGTTCAGAATGTTCTGGTATATTCAGACCAGTTTGCAGTTTTCACTACATGGAGCTGGAATTATATACATATGCAAATATGTGCATGTCTGGTGTATGCGGTTGCATGCTGGTGCAATTGTATCCAAAGGATTCAAGTGCATATATGTCTTATTAAGACCAAAAATAAATTGGGACACTTCTGTTTGTAGGAGTTTGGATTTTTTTTATTGCTTCTACAGAGGCTTTATTTTCAAGGAATAAATATATCCACAGATGGACAACTGCCACGTAAATAGAAATACTGCTGAAAACGTGGTGCAATCTCCACTAACTTACTCCAGTGGGAGGGAGAAATTGTGAAAGCCATCACCTTGCTTGTGTAAAAGGAGAGGCATTTTAGGGCTCACTTGGGAATACAGCCAGCTGTAAAAAAAATCACATGGGAGAGCTATGTTCTGGTCTAACTCTGCCACTGGACAGGGCCATGAGATCTTGAGAGGGATGACTCATGTCCTGACATCCTGTTTGGCTATTTTGGATTTGTGAACACTGCAACTACAGACTGACTGCCCTTGTTTGTGCAGTGCTCACTCACTGCTATTGATGGTAGTAATGACTGATATATTTCTATTTTATTGCAGCATAGAAGAAGAACTTGGACCTTCACATATGCTGACATCACACTAGTAAGGTGTTTGACTGTAGTTTTTGCTCTCCTTACCCTGAAAACCGCTCTCCGTGAAAACACACTGTGAAATATCATCTGGGTCCAGGAACCTCATTAGCCAGTTCACAGCCCATTTTTACCCTCAAATCACTCACTGTGGAACATCAGGTTCTTCACACTTAAAATGACACCCGAGTATCCAGGCAAGTAAAGAAGCTCTTGGCATTGTCAGGCTTTTGTGCTGGAGGCCAAAGGCTATCTGGAAGAAAAGAAGACATGGTCCTTATGTGGCAATTAAAGGCATTTAAAATAGTCTTTTCAAAGTGTTTTGTGTTCTGTGTGGTACAGGTGCTAACTCGGGTTTGCAGTCAGAATCGTGGAGATTTGTCCTGCATGAAGGGTAGACATGTCGATTTTTGTTCTGTTTACCTCTTACTGATACATTCTTCACATTTAGAAATGAAGAGTGTAACATTTTAGGGCAGAACCTATTAAAATGTTCTAAATCTGACTGAACCCTAGAGGTGGTTTCTGTATTACATCTTTCAGTGTTAATACTGTTTCTGTATAAAACAGTAAAAGATTAGAGAAAATCTACTCATACTGTAGCAGTCAATATTGTAATAAAATCACTAAATTTCTTCATTATTACTTTTTATAATAGACTTTGTCTACTATCATACTACAGTCAGCGCTCTCCACTTTGCGCCTCTCAGATAGCGGCTTCACCTCTTTGCAGTGTGATTTTTCTGCAATTAAGGAGGCCCGTTTCACGACTGCACACGTGCAACCTGACACTCATGAATATTCAAAGTAGGCAGTCATGAATATGCAAATTCCCCCAACCCCCACCCAAAGCCACTGCACGGACCACTGGTGCACCGGGCTGCTGGCTTGTGCTGGCCCAAGCTCGCTGCTCTTGAGCACCTGCCCGTGGCAGCCCAGACTCGCTGCTCCGAGCACCTGGGCACGGCTGCTCCTGGCTGCACCACACTGGCAACGCCGCACAAGAGACAACGGGGCCAGCTTGGCCACTGACTGTGCAAGCGCTGTTCCCATGGTGATGGGCTGGCCAGGCACAGCCAGCCGCTCACTCTCTTCCGCCCAAGCTGAAGGGGGCCCAGCCAGCAGGGGGTCTGAGCACAGCGCAAGCTGTGTTTGAACATGGGCTTGTGGCGTCCTGGAGGCGTGCAGTCCCAGGGCTGTACACCCCACCCCAGTGTCTGCCACGCCCGGCAGTGGGGCATTGAGCTAAAAAACCCAAATTCCTGCTTGCTTCCTGCTAGAAGTAACAATGTTTTGTGGAAAAGCTGAGGTTACAAAAAGGACGATTAAGCTACAACACGTGTGTCTTTTACAGATGCAAATTGGCCAAGGGGTGCAGAAAACTTGTACATAATAGATGGAGGAGCACTATCTCTCGGGCAGCACTGCCCACCCTACAGGATCGAGTCTTCCTTGGTCATCCCCATATTCAGATGTAGCCAAGACTGATTGTAAAAAAAAATTTAAAAGAAAGGAAATCCCTCCTGTGTTCCCTCCTGCTCTTTTGCACACACACCCACCACACCCTCCCCCCTATGCTGAAAAGAGCGGAGAGGCGCTGGCACATGCCCACCCTACTGTCTCCAGTTTGCATCACATGCTACCATGGAGGTTACCTGCGAGCCGGCTGTAAAAGCCAGACGCATTCTAGCTTAACGGGCTATTTTGTCACCTTTTCTACAAAGCTTTTGTTTTTACAGTATAAATTAGCAGACGCTTTATTTTGTGTGGTATTTCTGCTTGGTATTCTTGAAAGCAGGAGTTTGAAGTTCACATAGCTTTTAAGCTCAGTTTCTGCAAAAGGTTTGTTCACTTTAGGCTTGACTCTTCCGGAATAAGTAAGTTTAGTGCTGGAGTCAAATGTGGGTTTAAACTCTGCTAGTCTGGCCCCTGCAGGGTGCATCCTGGAGCCTGCAAAATTCCTGGAGAATGCAGCATGTCCTCAGCACCAGGATGCTGCTCTGCCAGTGCCCCATCAGCAGAGTTACCATGGTGACAAGGCAGCCACCATGCCACTGCTTTCGCATGTCTAAGTGGCGGCAGAGCTGTGCACGGCCAGCCCCAGCTGCTACTGTGCCATGCCAGGCATGTCCTGCAGGAGGAAACACTCTGGGGAGTGCTCAGAAGTCCATACAGCCCCGCAGTGCCTCCTCCGCCCGCTGCAGCTCCCACAGCAGTGGCAGCCAAAGCCCAGGACTCACTGCAGGGGCAGCACAGGCTCAGAGACCCCTTCATCACAATTCCTGATGACTCCCCACGTGGGGATGGGGCAGAGGAGACCCCCTTTGCTCCCCTGACTGCTCACATCGCGCGAGGAGCTTCCAGGAATGCCCCACAGCCATTCCGGGCTGAGGGGGCGGAGCAACCAGGGAAAATTTACATATTAATGAGCTGCCATTCTATGCAGATGGAGGACTTCGTGGCGGGGGCAACAAGACCCATGGTACTGTGGGATTCGAAGGCAAATTATATTATTATTATCCAAAGTTGATGTAAAAATATAAACTATTGAAATATGACATCAAATAAACTTGACTTGAAAATTCAGTGGTTAAGTACCACTTAAGGTTAAGAACCTTATTTAGCCAAATAGAAGTTGCTTGCTTTAAAATGGTTTTACTTTAAGACTCCACATTTATTATTTGACTATGGTGGTTTAAAAAACCTACAGGAATAAAAGAACCTAGTAGGGCAACTTTATATCAGACAGAATCACTGTTCTCTTAAACACAGTTGTAAAGAATATATTACTGCAACAGGATAAAAGTTTCCCTTCAGGTAAGATGTACATTTCATGATTTACAGGAAAATGTTAGTAAGAGAGTTATGTGGAGAGAAACTTATGGCAATTTATAGATTGAATCTTTACTAATGAATTAAAGAGAAATGTTTTCCCAAGAAAGAAAATCTTATATTGTTAGAAACTGATGAGCAGCACAAACCTCATCTTCCTGTTGTAGGATCTGGTACAGAAAAGGTTGGAGATGCACACCAAACTGTTGGTTGCTCTTCATCTGGAAGTATAATATGTAGCTGGACATTTGCAACTTACCACGTGCATTATTACTAATGGGAAATATTTTCTTTCCTTGAAGTGCTGCAATGTAAATTGTATTAATTTATTTGCACAGCAGTCTGATGCTTCTCTAACTTGAAATTTCTTGAGTGGTAAGTACTCATTTATGAGAACAGCAATACTTTATCCTGAAGGATTCTGGAGGCTTTTCACTGGCTTTGCATTGGGGAATTTTTGTGATCCTTGTTGATGTTAGGCCCAGAGGATATTAGCATAACATATTGGTTCTTTAGTAGCATTTAACAGTAGCAAAGGGATGCAAAGGACATGCAGGTATGTGGAATTTAATTAACTAAACTGGAGTTCAGCCAGAGCAGAGCAACAGTCGCAATTTTGCAAAAAACACAAGGAGACTTATAATACAGTAGTTGGTAAGTGAACTGGGCTTTCATTTTGGTGTCACCTTGACAATCGTATTACAAGCAATCTGCTTTCCTAGGGAATTCTTTCAGTAATGTTGTGAAGGATGATCTATACCACTTAGTAAATTACTAGTAATCACTAGAGATTACTTCTGGCAGCATTCTGCCCTGTTTTTACATCTTTCACATAAGCAACAAGCCCAATCTTAACATTTGAAAACAGGCAAGAGTACAGCTTGGAGTAGCAGAGCTGCAGATGTAGCATGGTGCAGTTGCATGCCCACTAGAATTTTTAATGTGCTGGGTTGGGGGGGGAGGTTCCCACTTTTTTCCCAACTGTTGCTTGAGCAGACTGTATAATAGGCTTGATAAGTTAATTAGAAATAGGATCTTGAATACAAAATAAGTGCTTTCTTTTTTTGTGTATGTGTGTGTATACTTACCAGCCTATTGTAAATGGGCAGAAATATTCAGGATTAACTAGTTTACTGAAAACAAGTGACTGCTGATAGCAGGTTTTGTACATATAACTTATGATTTATAGAGCCAAATTCTAATCTGTTCTTTATACCAACCTCGGGCAGTAGAGTTATTCTGCAGTGAAGGATTTTGGTATGTACAGTAATGCACTGCCTCCACAGGGGGAAAGCTCCAGGCCACGGCATGGAAGGGGTGTCCCCAGGCTTGGGACGGGGACACCCCTTGGAGCCTGGGAGACCTTAACTTTGCANCAGTGGGGTCGCAATGGAGGGGTCGCAATGCAGTGAGGTATTTAGATACAGAAACAATAATCTCGACATATTTTGTTTTGTAAGACATCTTGGAATACTAGCCTTTTCTCAAAAGTTCACATACTTTTGTCATTTGGGAGCAGTTAGTAGTAGAAGACTAATGTGTACATCATGTAAAACTATCAGGAAAATGTGTGTTTTCTTGAATGTCAATTTATGTGAATCTGAGAAGAATCCAGGGTAGGTTTTCTGTGTGGCTGTTACAAAGGTGTTAACTGTGCTTATTCTTGCACAAACTGTCCCATGCATTCCCTTTCCTTCCTAATCCCTTTGCTGTTAGGAAAGACCTGTCATAGAGCATAGTTCCACAAAGTGCAGGCTCAGCATAGGTTAGGGGCTGTAGCAGAGTTGACAGAAGACTTTTTGTTGTGTTATATTAAGGCCAAGGTTCTACTGCTATAAATAATGCATGTTTTAATTGGAAAATGCAAATGGAAATATCAGTCTCTAAAGGCTTGTTGATTTCAGTGTAATCTCTAGGGGCAGATTCTGCTTACATGCTGACACACAACGCATTCCCCAAATTTGTTGTTGGATTTTTTTTTATTAGTACTACCTGTGCTAGTGAGGTTCCTATAAATTAAGAAAAATGTCATATCTAAATACTGTAATCATCTGGGAAATTTTATTACTGTATATTGTAAAAGTTGAATAAAACACCATTGCAAGGTTAGGTAAATATTATGAGCCACTGTCCCTCAGCTTTTGGAATTATAGAAAAAAGGGAAACAGATTAGGGTGGCAAGTGTCATTTTATTGCTGTCTTCTTTTAGTCTCCCATTGCTTATGGGCAAGCCTGAGCAATTTATACCTAGGACGCATCTAAGATGTAGAATTTAGGAATACAGTAACATTTAAATGTGTAGAATTTTGAAGTGATGTGGAAGTCTTCCGGAAGTACCTGAAGTCTGATTTCAGAAAATGCTGTAGGAACACCAGACTCCAAGCTTTGAGTGTCTAGAGCAACCTAATGTCCCAGCATAGGTCTGTATTGAGTTACAGGTGAGATGAGTGCCTGGGAGTTCAGTTACAGGTGAGATGAGTGCCTGGGAGTTCAATCCAGAAGATCCTGACTTTGAGTAGGGAGCCTCTAAGCTGAGGGAAGTCTGAATATAGGATTGAGTTTTACCCCTAATCTTCAGACTGAAGAATCTTGAGCTGGTCGATTAACTCATGAACTCTTACCTCCTTATTTAATGACTGGAGTTTGCTTTGTCAAAACACAGCCAGAGAAAATTCTGACACCCCTACCTTAATTTATTTGACTGCATGAAGATACTGCATAGTGATTCATAAGACTTCTTTGCACTGTAGGACAGTGTTTCATATTCTGTGTTCTCCAAGAGAGTGCAGAAGGGTAAAAACTTTTGGAAATGGTGTTTATCATGTGCTCCTATGAAAGTGTTATTTATGCATGAGGAGACCAGGTTTTTAATTTCTATTCCAGAGAATATTAAAATATTCTGTATTAAGTGGAACATGGTTTACGTCACATCATTCCATGTAGCATGTCTTAAATGTGACATGTCTGTTTTATAGATACTCTTCTTTTTATAGAGGCCAATAGTGACTGAATTAGTCTATTTGCTTAGCAGTGGTTCAGATGTTCTTCTAGCTTTGTTGTCAGAGCTCTTTCTTTAGGAGTAGTCGGGATAACATAAGACAAAAGAGGGGTCTTGTTAAATTTTTCCCTGAGGTTTCAAAGCAAGTCAAGAGCAGAAGTCAGGCAAGGAAAAAAGTTCTGTCTTGTGTATGAGTCTTTTCCAATATACTTGTCCTCTTTAGGACACTAGTAGAAATAGAGGATCACAGGATCACAGGATATTCCGAGTTGGAAGGGACCCATAGGATCATCTAGTCCAACTCCCAAGAGAATGCCCACACAGGAATCGAACCCACAAACCCAGAGCCATGGACACCACACTCCATCCATCCAAGCCTCCTATCGCCTAGACCATGTCACTGAGTTCCTCATCCAGTCTTTTCTTAAACACCTCCAGGGATGGTGACTCCACCACCTCCCTGGGCAGACCATTCCTCTGAGAGATCACTCTCTCTGAAAAAGCTCTCCCTAATATCCAGTCTAAACCTCCCCTGGTGTAGGTTAAGGTCATGTCCCCCTGTTATGGTTCTGGCAGACTGAGAGAAGAGACTTACACCTACCCGACTGCAACCTCCCT
>WEKX01013699.1:303008-327935 GCA_013390025.1 Pitta sordida | reverse complement strand
GGTTGGAAAGTCCTTCCAATTGTCTTCAGCTGGACTTTTAATAATTAAGGTCAATATCTAGTCTTTAAGTAGCCATCTAGACAACTAATATGAAAGACAGAAAGACTCTGTGCCCTAGATCAGATTGAATTCAGTTACATGTACATCCTTCCTGTCTCAGATACCTGAGTGTCCATTTGTATTTAATTCTTGGGNGGAGGCTTGGATGGATGGAGCGTGGTGCCCATGGTTCCATGCTTGTGGGCCTGATCCCTGGGTGGGCGTTCGCTTGGGAGGTGGTCTAGATGATCCTATGGGTCCCTTTCAACTCAGAATAACCTGTGAACCTGTGAATTATTAAAATTTCTTTGGTTCTTACACTTATTGTAGGTAATTTCTTTTAAAAGACATCCTTACTGGTGTTCGGCATTATTCTCCACCTTTTTCTGCGAATACACTTTTCCATTTCCTTTCAGACAAACTCTGATTTTATTTTTTTTGCCAGAAATGTGATTTTTTCCTTTTATTCTGACATATATTTTAGACAAATAAAATCTGTAACTACGTAGGAATTTACTTCATGAAGGTTTTTTTTCCCGCCAGGATGCAATGGTGCCTAGAGTTGGACTCGATGGTCCTTGTTGGGTCCCTTCCAACTCTGGATATTCTGTGATTCTGTGATGTTGTAATTCGTTTTAATTGCTGTTCAATGTTAAACCATCCAAATTTTAAATAATAATGAAAAATTCTACTACATTGCGTATTTCCTATGACAAGCCTGTCTCAGAGCTGCAAACGCTGCTTTGCTGGGTCTCTGAGCTGCAGCCACACTCCTGAAGAACAGGTGTAGGGACCCAATGGAAAATGAATTTGCTGATGAGTTCTGGTGAAGCCTTGTTGAGATCAAAATATCTTCATAAAGCACTTTGACTCCAGGGAACAGGCCAGAAAATGCTGCATATTTTATCAGCAACACTGGTGTTAACAAGATTTCCTTTGGTTTTGCCATGTAGGCTTGGATTTTTTAAAGTCCTCGACAGGTATGAACTATTTATGTCCCATTTGCTCATGAACTGTCTTTTACATCGTATGCTATACTATTTTAATACTTTTCAAACAAATGTTGGCCTTTCACTCATTTCATCAAATGCAGATAAAATAATATTCTATTTAATTTTGCTGGTTTCAACATTTTTCTCAGCAGCAGTATATGCATAAGTAACTGTTGTAATAAACATACTGAATTTTATTGTGTATTGGTACATCATGTTATAAGATATTCAGAATGATTAAATAAATAAATGTAAGATTAATGGAGAGACGAAATGTAGTGTTGATAGCTAATGAGAAAATCTTGAACATGTTCAGACAAGTAATCTCTGATATAAAAAATGCAGTTTAAATGCCAGGGAATGTTAATTACCTACAATTTAATAAGAAAATTAATTAAGGCTCAGTGCGAGTACAAAGTAAGAATGCCTGTTGCTTTTCTCAGCAGATAATTGATAGCTTTGAAATATGTACTAGCAAAAGCCAAGCTTGAGACAGACAAGGGTATTATAGGGCCTATTATTTCATGTAGAGGTGAGTTATGGACATGTATTGAAAAAAATATTAATTTCCTAAAGAAACGACCAATAATAATCTGGAGTCATAAGAAAAAAAATAGATTTTTTTAAAAATCTAAGAAGAAAGTCAGAGATGTCGTACATGAAGTGAAACCTCAGTAATGAAAGTCGCCTGGACATGCAATTAGGATGATGAAAGATCCTTCCAATTATCTTCTCAGAGGTTACCCCCCCTATTTTTTCACTTCATGCCCAAGGAAAATGGAGAAGATTGAGCAAAATATATAATTTATTAATGTGAATTACCAAGAATAGGAGAAACATATTTTTGGCTAAAAATATTTGAACTAATAATGCAAAGGACAGAAAAAAAAAAATTATATTTGTGAGAAAGACTCTTAGGATCAGGGAAAACAGTAACAGAGTAATGTATAACGTACAGTGGAATGTCTTAAACATTTCAGACAGGAAGGATTCTCCTAATCTGTTGTAAACATCATGCTCCAGCTTAGTATGCTGGGTAAAGCTTTTTTCTAGTTTGCACTTGGCATGAGGGCAGGAGGTTTCTACCTTTAAAAATTATGTCTGATAACCTCATGAATTGTGATGTAAGGAAGTTTTGGTTTTCAGTCTGTTTTCCTTTCTATACATGTATCATATTTTAATTATGTCAAATGGATAGAAGAAAGGCAAGAAGCGTGGAAACAACCAAAGACAGTGTCACTGACTACTTGTAAAAGTTCCATGTTCACAGGTTATTCTGAGTTGGAAGGGACCCACAGGATCATCTAGTCCAACTCCCAAGCAAACGCCCACCCATGGATCAGGCCCACAAGTGTGTTAAGAGATTATTTCACAGAGTTTACAACACATGAAATAACACAAACAGAAGAATAAAAAAGTCTACCACACTTTTTATAGACTACAGAGTGAAATGTTGAAATTACTTTTATTCATAATTTCATATGTTCTGTTTACTCTTAAATGCATCTTCAGGGGAAATCTGATTCCTGGAAATGGATATAAATATATATGCCAGTTAATGATGGTTTGGGGATGCAATATGTCCTAAATTGTCACTGCATTTGCATGTTCATTTATTTACTATTAATGATAGGTTAGTGAGTTTTTTTCCAGAAATTCTTATGTGTATATTGTCACAATATTTACTTGCTAGTTACATGAATCGTGACCTATGCAAGAGATATCTGTATCTTCCTAATTATGGCACCCAAATGTTGGTTTCTTTCTTGCTTTTATTAACTTTTCTAATGTAATTTCTCATCCTTGAAGCCATTAGTTTTCACAGAAAAAAAAAAATTAAAAATTTTTTGGCTGCAACATTTCCAGACTACATCGGATTGTCCTAACTTTCATTTGAGGGCCTTGGTATCTCAGAGCATGCATTACCTCCGTGAACTGTTTTTGATAATAACAGTTCTTCTACTAAGTATTAGAAATATTAATATTATCATATTACCAGGAATAACCTGTGGAATGAGTCTAGTATTAATTACTTCTTTCATTACTTATATATTAAATATAGCATTGTAGCACCAGGAAACCATGAGCTGAGCAGCGCATACGTATAGAGGTGCTGTAAATTTAGAGTAGTATTTAGACTAGTATTTATAATCTCAAAATGAGACGTTAGAGGAGAAATTACTAGAATACACAGATTGAGCTGCAATTTACAGTTATCATATTAGTTCTGTGTCTGGGAGTTCTTTTAATGGAGTTTTTCTTGTTATCTGCAATTTTTAATTAGAGTTTAGAGAAGAAGAAAGATGCTGCCAACTGAGAATCCAAACAAATGAAAACAACTGAGGATATTTTTGAGGCTCCTGGGTTTACCCAGAGCTGGTTCCATGTGTGCAGAGCACCAGTAGCATAACCTAATGAGTGGTGAAGCAAGCCCTGTCATGTTGACCTGGACAACATTATCCATGGACATATGTATCCTGCCATCAAGTGCCATTTCCGTTAATTAGTTCCGCAGATTAGTTGATGTTGTTAGCTCCAGTACTGATGGCAACAAAACTGCCGTTGTTCAGGCTACAGTGAAGGTTTTTATAGTGAGTGTGTATTGTTGGTGGCTGAAGCCTAAGTTGCTATTGCTTAGCAACTGGTGATTTCTAACGAGATTAAAGTTGCATTTGCTATAATCATTCCTAATAGAAAGGCATATGATCTCGAGCAAGTGTGTTTATGTGTTTGAGAACAGAGGGCTAAAGATGGACATAAACACGCATCAGCATGTGGAAAATGGAAAACTACTGGAGTGAGCTTGATAGCACAGGAGGCCCTGCCTTCACTGCCTCCATGATGTATTAAAATTCAGGATGGTGGAGGGGGAGATTTGGGCATGATGTGTCTTTGTACCAGTGAAAGCATTACACCAAAATATATCAAGTTCTACTTCTTTCAAAAGTGACACGTTTTAGTCGCTGATAATTCCCCATCTATCCATAAAACTAAAGACTTTACATGAAGTTCTGTGGAAAAAGCCTTCTTCCTCACTTTTGTGGAATGAGCTGTAAAATACAGTTGTTAAGGTTGGAAAAGGTTTCTAAGATCGAGTCCAATCGTCCATTAAATCCACCATTTGGGTAATCCAAATGATGGTAATTTCAAAGTAAGTGTGGAGAAAATTCAAATACTTACTGATCTTATTTTGTGGATTGAACATTTGAACAGAAAACACTTTTTCAGTATCACAGAACTTGTCAGGATTGCAAGTTTTCGTAACTACAACAAAACTGGATGTTGGGGTGATGTCTGCCAGAATCCAAACACCCACACAGCTGCTTGCTCACTCTTCCACAAGACAGAGAGAAAATAGAAGGAAGGTGAGCAGAGTTATGGACCAAGCTAATGACAGTTAATAAGGAAATTAAGAGGTGCACTTGGTACCAAAGAGAACAGAGAAACTCATTCACTACTTCCCATCAGAAGGCACGTGTGCAGCCACTCCCTGGAAAGAAGGGACTCAGCACCCATAGCAATGATTTGAGAAGACAAATGCCGTAACCGCAAACATCCCTCCTTCCTCCTCTCCTCCATATGTGCTGATATGAAGAAAGCAAGCCAGACCCAGCAGAAACTGAATTTTTTTTTTATTTTTTTTTTTTTAATGTATGGCAGAGGAGGTGTGTGACTACTAATGGCAATATGAGAAACCTAAACTCATTTTTCTGCTTCTTCCATTGTACTTCACATTCCTTGACTTTTGGCATGGTGACGTAACCTCCCTCCTTCTTAACAAGCATTTAACCATTTAAAATAATTTAAACTGCTCCAATAAAGTGAATTAAAAAACATCAAGTCCAAAATATCAAGATACTTTGAGAACTTGATAAAAGTGAAGGACTTGCTTTTTAACCCCAGACCTTACCCAGATAAAGTAAAGCCTGACAGCTACTTCTATGCTGCATAAAAGTCAAAATTAGCAAGCTCTTCTAAAGGAGATTTTTCTTTCTCTTGACTGGAAGAGAAAACCTTCATTAAAATTGATACATTCCTGGAAATAAATATAGGTCTCAGTGAGTTTATATTTTCTAAGAATAGAAAAACAAAACTAAAAAAAAAAAAAGAACAAAAACCTCAACAAAAACCTTCTTCCACACAAATTTATTTATCTATCAAGGAGTAAGTCATGAAAATATTCCTCAGGAAATCGAAAAAGGATGGAAAAATAAGGCATGCTCAGAAGTTATGTTTTAAATGAGACTGCAGTTGCGTGTATAGCACAGAGCACAGCCATTAGCGCTTCCACAGGTGATTGTCTGCTCTGATGTGATGGGAGATGACTCTACATGTAAGGACTGAGTATGCAGCAGTCAACTTTAACTCATTAAATGCTTTCTATGCTAGAAACTGATGCCTAGAAAATCATTGATATATCCTGCTTGTCAGGATGTCTTTTTGCTTATTTAGTTTCGCTGGGTCATATTCTTCTTTCCACCTGTAAATACACAGTGTGTTCTCAGTGACTTTGCCATTTTCCTTTGGACTGACTCCAAATAAAGTTTCACTAGTGGAATGTCTTATGTGAACAGACTGCATAATTCAACTCAAATTAGCTTTTTGCTCAGAGGCCAGAGAATGAATCCAGAAAGTTATGTTACTTTCAAAATAAAGTCATTAGTAATCATTAAAGCAGCAGCCAAATGCAGACAGCATTACAGCTGCATTAAAAAAATGGAAGTGGAAGTTAAACATTACTACTAATCACTGCCATTGTCCCGAAAGAGCAGAAATTAAGCACTGATTTAAAATCTTTTTTAAATCCCATTACTGAGAGACCAAATTACTAAAATTGTGGAAGCCTTACTCATGGTTTTCTATAGAACAAAACCAGCTTGGCATTCTGAAACACTTGTAAATGTCCTTTAGAGATACATACCAGAATGACAGCCGAGGAACTATATCCAGTTGCATGGGTGAATAATGGACACGTGGAAGGAAAATTCCCAGTGTTGTCTTGCTGACGTGACTTGACAGTGACGGGGTGAGAAGTTGACAGATTATTTTGTTCCCCTTGCCCTTTCATTCTGAGACAACAAAGGAGAGATGAAAGTTTTGTGGAGATGGACACCTCTCTTGAGGGAATTGACAGAATTAGCTAATGCATTTTCAGCTGATGAGTTTGTCACTACCAGCCTGGACTTGATTGGAGCATCAAAAATCCACTTTAGTACAGTGGTAAGTGTCCCCACCTGGCGTGTGGGAGACCCGGGTTCGATTCCCGCCAGGTAGACAGTGTTAAGAGTTGGACTCGATGATCCTTTTGGGTCCCTTCCAACTCAGAATATTCTGTGATTCTGTGATTGCATCAGAAATTAAAGTCTCAATATTATATTTGCAGCTTCTGAATTTACATAAATGTAAAATAATAAACAAATGTGTAGAGAAGCAAAATTACCCCAAGAGTAATCCTTTGTTTATATTTCTGACAGATATGATCTAATTCCAGGTACTTTTATCCCTAGTCTATGGCTGAAGTGATGTGACATTACTTTCCAAGCAGGTGGATGGTTACCCCAGCAGATCAAGTATCTAAGCTAATATTATTAGACACTTTTTTTAAAAAAAAATTTTCAACTATGTGAGTTCTTCCAAGGAACAAGCTGGATGTATTCCTGGCCATGAATTGCTGCCAGGGCAGGAAAAGGCCAGGCTAATATGTGACCAAAGAATGTTTAGTGTGTTGCAGATATAGGAGTAGAACAAGTCCATGTGCATAATGTCAGTGACCCTGAGTCTTCCTGGGTATTTATCCATATACAGACCTCATTGGGTAATTCTTGTAGTGAACAAAGTCTGGAAACTCTGGAAACAAGTAAGATTAACAGCACTTAAATGTGGAAGAAATTTAGGTTGCTCCTCTCCCAGTGTAACAACTCCAAACATAACTGTAGCCAGTGAGGTAACCTGAACAAATAGCATCTTTGCTGAGAGCAAATATTTGTGTTCAGTTTCTCAGTTCCTTTTTAAGAAAGCATGATAGTCTGGCTTAATGTCATTTTACCTGCTCTGAGAACTGGAGGTGAAGAGTCCGGCAACCCAGCACTTCCCTGAGTCCCTGGAGAGGTGGGCTGGACAGTGATTAGTAAAGCGCTGCCCACTCCTCCCCAGTAACAGGAGATGACAAGGGTGCCCAGATTCCCAAGTTCTTCAGTGAAAAGACTATCCTTGAAAAATTAAATCAAAATTTCAACACAGTTTCAATGCACAGAATTGATTCGTCCTCAAATTCACTTCTACTTGTGTCATTCTTTCTCAAATTTACCTCTGCTTGTGTCACAGGGAAAATCCAAGTAACTCAGTTGCTGCAGAGGTTGTATTTGAATGTCAAAATCAACAAATAGCGGAAAGGTCCACCTCAGCCCAATTGTCATTGGATTTAAAATGTAATGAGTCAGTGAGTATGTGTATCCTAGGCAATCACAGAAACATCTCCTATATACACGCGGTTTCAAGAGGAACCAGAGAGGACCTAAGGAGGATTGCACCCACTGTACAGAGTGCTAAACAAATGCATTAGTGAGAATACTCTTTGTGGTGAAGTAGCTGGCAGAAAGCTTTCCTTTATAAAGCACAACATTCCTGAAACTGAAACTTGTTTGTGGGTCAGTTCCAAATAAATTCCTTCTTAAAGTAAAAATACGGGGGGAAAAAGAGATTTTCAATTGTTGAAGCATCTTATTTTTACATTTTTAGAAGTTTAATTTTTCTCTCTTGAACATGTGCTGTTTCAGATTTTTTCAATTGTGAAAAATACTAAAACCATATGGAATTAATTTGAAAATGTAGATGCTTCTTTCATTTTAGATTGACGTCTAACAATTTAATTAAGTTTAAGTTATTTCTAAGGTGTGATTTTATAATTTGTAGTTGAAAATTGCTATGGGAAGGGGGAAAAGTTAGTTTGGTCTTTCTAATTTGCAGTCCTTCACTAAAGACCTTGTGGTATAAATAACTCAGCAGAGCAGAGAGATGAGAGTACACATGCATGCACAAAATCTTCAGGTGAGCTTCAACCTGTGACGTATTACTTGCACGTCTGTAGCATTAGGGCTGAGTTTGGAAGATGAAGAGGAAAAAAGAAAAAGGAAAGACTTGAGGGGAAGCATTAAAAAGAAAAAGAAGAAAAAATAATGCAAATCTGTTAAGGAGATGGAAAAGAGAGAGAGATGAGACAAGGAGAAGATGGGAAAGATGAAAGGAAGCAGATGAGAGAGCAAGTCTCGCATTGCAATTACATGGGAGGGGCGTAGGGAGAGGAACTAATGACCAGTCTTTGGAAAATGCATTAAATTTGAGGGATGAGTCTGAGCTGCTGAGCATAACTTCAGCAGTATCCACGGGATGATGAAAACATGCAGCAAAGAAATGAAGCATCCTGATTCAATCAGTCTTTGCCTGCTACAGCTGCTCCAGGCCCGTGATTCTTTCTAGGAAGAAACTTCGTTGGGGTTATTGCTATTTTTGAGATTAAAAAATGGTTCATTTAATAGGTACTGCATTTCATATCAGCTTAAATCACCAAAAGGAAGCTACGTTTTATGTGCTGTGTAATCATATTTGCTAAATAAAAACCCCACCATCTGTCAGTCATACCACCCCAGCATTTAAATGTTCAGAGAAATTCTCAACAAAATTGGCTTGTGTAGAAATGAATATATTTGAGCCCTCCCTCTTACTCTCTTTTAACCTTTTACATATAGAAAAAGCCGTATGCATCCCATCTCCAGTTACATTGGCCTTCATCATCTAATGTCGAAAGGCCTTACTGAGAAGTTTCATGACTGCAACTACTAAAATTAATTTCAATTTTCAGTGGAATTGCTGGCTTTGCCCTCACATCCTGTTGGAGTCAAAGGTTTTTAGTGCTAAATGTCTCCTACCATGGTAGATCAGTGCAACAAATGCAGTTGTTCTCTAATACTAAAATATTTATTGAACATTTGAAAGACAGGGACACTGCTCAGACCTATTACCTCACCATAAAACAAATCTCTAAAATCAGAATGCCATGATCCACTAGTAGTAATTGTTGTATATCGGGTTGTGGTTTTTATCAAAGAGTAAAGTAAAATATGATGTGAGCATATATAGTTTTAACCTGAAAATGGAAAAGCTACAAACCCCATGTTCTTTCAAACATAGCTTAATATTAGAGATCTCAGTAATTTTTAAGTACAGTCCTAAAGAAATTCTTCGCCTAAAAGTGAATTTAAAATATACTGGAAAGGCTAATTTGATCTTTTTTCTAAATGCCTGTTCCATGCATATGCAGAAGATAGAATGTTCATTAAATATTTGCACTCATACAGGAAGAGAAATATCCTGTGTTTTCTCTTCACAAATCAGGACAATCCAGGGACATTTTTTTGTATTTCTGGGAAAGGTGTAAGCTAAGTTTTCTGACTTGCATACTCCTCTCTCACTGTTGGACTCGGTCCTACACTTTGTTGTACCATTTTTCCTCTCTTTAAATTCTTTTAAGTATGTTTTCATGTAATTTTATCGGGTATTTTAATCGACTCAGTGAGCATTTTACTTCTCTGACAGAACAGTTAAGCCTTTACAGCTGTGCAAAATCATTCTGTCCTCCTGATGTGCCTTTTGCATTTACTCTCTGCCAAGGTTCGAGATATACCTCCTCGGGTGTTCACGGTGGAGGCAGCTGCAAGTCCTTACAAGAGATGTTACAGGCAGTTGTTTCATTTTACCTGAAAAAGGATGAATTCTTGATAGATGTAGGATGTGAGAACTAAAGGTTTTACTGGGGTATCCAGAAGGCTTGAGTTCTCAGAATGAGGATCATGATTCACAGTAATTGGATAGTGTATTTATATTTTTTATTATTCCCAGTTTTTAGTATAGACTATTTGGAATTCCTCTCACAGATCCTGAAGAGTAATAAAAGGTAAATAGCTCAATCAGGGGCTTGATACAGTTATTCAGCTGTGAAAAATCCAGGAAGAAAGGGCTGTTAGGAATTTCTTCAACTGTTTGAAGCATGTCATGTAGAGCTGTGTGTGAACACAATGTCTTATCACTGACTTACTCTTTTTTTGCTCGCAGTCACTTGTTCATTTTGATATGGAGAGATAGAGTTATTTAACTGAATTTGTCATTTAAAATCTAGAACGACTGAAAAGTGACTTTACTTTAAGACTCCACAGCATTATCTAACACGTTTTTGCATTTATTGCTTGAAGTGGGACAGGGAAGAGGAACTTGCAAATCTTTGGGGTAAAAGGGATAAGGCAGCTTTGAAGGACTTCCATGGAGCAAAATAACCCTAGCTGACTCAGGAAGTGCTGCTCTAGGGAACCAAGGCCTTTCAGGGCGATCAGCACACTATTGCTAAGGCAACCTGTGTTTTGTGGATGATTTTAATCTGCCAAAAGCTGGGAGGGCAGGAGTTACCCTGCCAAGACCAAGGTGATCACTGACTTCTGTGGTCCCCTGCAATATGTTTTATTTTATTCCTTTTCCAAGATAGGACCTGAGGGACACAGTCAGCTTCTTCCTGATTTATCAGGCTGTCTGCCTGTCTACTCGCTCTGATAGCTGATGCCTGGTTTCATAGTCCTGCTGTCTGGAGCTATGCTGTACAAAAGTGGGCAGGCTGGATGAAAGGAAGAGATCAGGAATTCCTCAGGCCTGCTCTTGAAGGGGTGAGAAGGGTGGTTGGTTTTCGTAGTCATGGTAGTAGCCTGAGCTAAGTAAAATGCTGGGATTCTTCAAGATTTATTAGCATAATATATAAGAGAAATATGTTTGTGTTTGGAAAACCAAACAAATTATCTCTCTTGGGTACAACTTAATATGACTAATGAATTCTCTAAGTTATGAAACGGGTAGATGAAAATATTAAAAAATAAAATAGAAGATAAAAGCAGAGAACCACATGATACCACAGGAAAAAGCCATACTGTAAAGCCATTTGAATTTCCGACTGCTGCATCTGAAAACGGCATAACAGAGCAAAAAAAATGTACAGAGAAGAGTGAGAAGGATGATGAAAGATTTAGAACAACTTTGACATAATAAAATACTGAACAGATTGATTCCTTGGTTTGGAAAAGGAAGGACTAAGGCAGGGGCATGGTAGATGTCTACACAATTATAAATGATATAGACATAGTGAATAGGACTCGGTGACCATTATTTTTCACAACCAAAGAATAGAGGCACCTAATTTAATTATCAGGCATCCTGATAAACAAACAAAAAGGAAATTCTTTTTCAAATAAAGCATAATTAAATTGTGAGGTGCACCGGCACAGGATGCAGTAGAGGCTATCAGTATAAATGGGCTCAGAGAAGATTAGATAAATCCATAGAGGATAGATCCATTGGTGGCTGTTAAAAACGCGGTCTAGATTAAACTTCTGCCTCAGGAAGTCCCTTAAGTGCTGATTGTGGGAAGCTGGAAAAGTATTCTAGGCAATCCACATATTTGCCCTGTTTCCAGCAACGTCCATTTTGGGCCAGTGCTGGAGACATCATCCTGGAATGAGCAGGTCGTTGCTGGATTCGTCAGGAACATTTCTATGTGTGTGTGTGTATGTGAGAAAAATAGAACAAAAAAAGGGAAGCTATGATGAGAAAAGCGAAAGCAGCTTAATTAAACAGTTACTTCCTCTTACTGTTAATACCTTTCACACAGGCCTTTTGCAAAGGAAACCTCAATAACACTAAATCTATTACTATCATCTTTAGTATTTATTATTAGTAGCATCTTTAGTGTTTATTTCCATCAGTTTTCTCTGCCCTGCTGTGCTTCTGTGTTTACGTATTTGTTGCTTTTCATCATGCTATCTGAACAATGCACGAGAATATTGTATTGACAATACTGCCACCTTGGCAACATCTGTAGTAGTAAATTGAACAGTGCCAGGACAAAGGCCCAACAAATAAGAATTGGTTATTTGTCATGCTGGTCAGGGAGGACCCTGTCTTAGTTTTAAGCTTGGCCAACTAATTTTCACTGTCCTGAATAATTGACAAGGGGTTAGCATGGGCAAGGGAAGATTCCCCATCACAGTTTGGATGGAGCCAACCTGTTCTTGAGGATGTAGCTAGACCATAACAGTTGGCTTCCTGGCCAGAGAAGGAGCCTTCACTATGCCTAATTTACTACATAGATGTTATAATATTGATTGGATGTAACCTCTTGAGGATCAAGTGAGGAAAGGAATCGGTTTTCCAGAAGTTATTTTGGCCACTTGGGGAAGGTCTGAACCAATCCAATTAGCTGTCTCCCAGGAGGGGTTAGGAGTCCATAAGATCTCCCAGGCATGCAGGCCTGGTTGTTTCCCTTAGGTCAGGACCTGGTGCCTGACAGTTCTTAGTTCTCTGTTCTCATGGCATAACCTGAACAGACTGAGGATATCTTTGGCTATGATCAAATGCCACCTGCAAGAAATTATTTACTTGCATAGCAGGCTAGTGGCTTTGAGGGACAGGGAATATATCTTCTAAATCTCTGAGTATCTCTGATCTGAGAGAGGTGATTTTGTTTTCTCTGATCATGGAGTGATATGGTGAGTATCCCATATTCATACTCTGGACACATTCTATGATCTGTAATTATGTGATTGAATTTAATCACAGTTGAGGCTTAACAGAAAATATTTTAAGGCCTGTGTTTTCTTTCATCTGTTGTCAGACTTTATATACCAGGCACTGTATAAGACAGAAATAAAAAACAACAGCTAACATAGGGAGCTTGTGGGCTGAAAGAAATGCTTATATAGAAAAAATTATTGTAAGGTCAAGTGCGGGCCAGTAATAAATAAATTAAAATTCATGGAACTCAGAAGTTCAGTATCAGTTCTAGTTCAGTCTTACTCATACTGTAATGGAGAAGACAATTCATTGATTATAAATCTTGCTGATGTGAACCTTTTAAAGTATGTGAACAACAAGTCCACTGGGCCTATTTTGTGGATGGATAGGTTATGGAAGAAGTACAATTAGGAGACAGAAACAGTGTGCCTGGTTATTAAGGACAGAATGATGCAAAAAAAATGAGGGCAAATTTAGAGGCCTATCTTGATGCAAGACTTTGCATGTGAAGAAACAGAATTTAAAGAGAATTTAAACTGATAGGTGATGTTCAGATAGCGGTCTGACAGGTTAAAATTAAGATCATAACATCTGAAGGATGGCTGAAGTGATTATTCACCCCAGCCACAGTGCACACCCTTGCCCATATTTGGCCCATGCTAACCAGGGCTTCCCTAGATAATGGCTCCTTATCAGGGAACCGAACAGCACAAGCCAGGGCACTCTACTGAGAGACACCCAGCCTGTTCTAAGGAGAAAAGCTGTGCTGTGCCAGCTTGATCTTGGGTGCTGGACCATTTCATTTCCCACTGTATATATGTAGTAGTTTCAGGGCTGAATGAGCTGTCTGGATCTGTCAGGCTGGTTCCAGCTCAGCAATGTCTCCTGATGTTTCCCAGCTTAAGTCTGGAGAACTTAAGCTGTGAAGGGTTCTTATTACAGTTTTGAGTGTAGTCTGTGCAGTGTTGCACTGGATTGCATGACAGATCCATCACATTTTTAAAAAAGAAAACGAGATTCTACATGTAAATGACAGTTTGTGCTCTCCTACTTATGCAGATCACAGCATCATTTTACTATATGTTCAACTTGAACAGAAGCAAATATCTCTTCAGTTTTAGAGCCTTTCATTTTTTGTCACTATTTTGAGCCTTGTTGAGGGTGAAGACTTTTCCCACTATTTTTTAGTTTCAGTTTCAGAGGAAGGTCCTTGCTTTCTTTTTAGAGCAGTCTGTGATGCAGTAGTTTGTATATTGGTGTCTCTTGTCTGTGAACTGTGTGTTCCATCCATTGTTTAAAAATTCATATTGTAAATCATCCAATTTTCATAATCTCATTCTTGCAATTCACTGCTCATCAAAGTATTCCATGCTGAGACTACCATTTTCTTCTGCATCCGCTAGTGTAGAATGTTCTTCGAGTAGGTGGCAAAGGACAAGCTGAGATACTGTGTGTCCATGAGACAGAGAAGGTGAATGACATAAAAAGAATGCAAACGTTCTCTGATACTTGCATTTCAGCATGTGAGATAATTCTGTGATAATCTGCCTGACTTCATTACTATGAGACATGAAGGTTGCTGCTGTGCTCATGAATGAAGGACGTGGTTTTCATTTCTATGGTCAATAATAAAAATTATCATTTATAGGGAAAAATTAGACTGAATAAATAAAGACTGTGTATGTCTGTTGCTGAGGGAATAATAGGAGTTTGAAGTACAGTTCAACCTCATACAAATATTATCTTTGTAATACTGCAAGAGCCACTGAGACTCTAGATTAATTTATGCCTCATAAGTGCAGAATACAAAAATTTAATCTCTTCAAGGGCTGAAGGAACTGACAGTATCCTTTTCAAAAGACAATGTAAATAATGAAATAGTGATATGAATAGGTATAGTCATAAAATACAAAGAAATAAGAAGTCCTCATGCTTAGGAAGTAAACTAATCACTAAGAGCTACTCATATCCCTCATACAGATTCATAAACCTATGGGAATCACACAGGAATTCTAAGTTCCCTTGAAATATTTGCAATTGACCCTGTTCAAAGCAGCTTTTCGGCAGGAGGGAAATCTCTTTGTGCTCTCTATAGGCTCTTCTAGAAAACAGGCTCAGTGACACTAACAAAGATGTTCATGTAGTAGAGCTACAAGAAATTAATTCTAATCATAATTCTACTGGAAAATTAAGACATAAAGAGACTAACTGTATTGTCCGAATTTGCATGGGAATGTTTACAGCAAAGTCAGAATCTGACTTACGAGTCCTGTTGCATGATCTTTTCCTTTAATTCTGAGGAGGAAATTTATTTTTTTATTTTTCTCCAGCACTTCAGACCCAGAGATATTTAGTCTTGTTTAGCTTAATACTAACATTTTAGTCTAATTTTGGGCAGAGCTTGATATAGCATGCTAATTTCTTGCAAGGGAGCAATAATGTTATGCATTCATTCTATAAGTGTTTCTGAATATATGTGCATGATAGACCTTTGGAATAAGTTAATAGCTTTTCAAAAATACATCACTACTGTCTCACTGCAAATCTTTTTATTCTGAAGTCAGCAGGAAAATCTCCTAGTCACTTACAAGAATTTAAAGGATCCTTGGGAATATTTTTGTTATAACTTTCATTCAATTCCTTACTCCTGTGCAGCCACATCGGAGGACAGGCGTATGAGTTATACAATATAAGCAGATCATGTGAACAAAGTTTCCATGGAAACTGCCTAATTTGTGCCGTTATTTAATTAGAGTTGTCTATTGCCTCTCCAAATGAAGTTTAATTTAAATTCACATGCCAGTCATTTTATAAATTGTGTATGACTTTTTATCTGTCACTGAGATCTCTTGTAGACTGTATTTTAGCATTTTAGCATTTTAGTTTATAAACAAGATGTTTATTTGACAGCTCAGCTTATCTAACATTCTTGACATCCCTGGAACTAATTTTCTATGCAGTATCTGTGCTATACTACCCATTGTTATCAATTATATATTCTTAACCTCAGGAATTGTTGAAACCCTGGAACAATTGCTTGAGAGATCCACATTATTTTGCTTCCTGTGAGATAATTGGGAAAAAAATCAGAGTACAAATAAAAAGTGTAACGAAGACTAAGAAATATGAAAAATGCTTGTGTTTGTTAAATGAAGCATTCAAACAGGAAAAGCAGTGTGTCTGTTGTAAGATACACCAAAAAAATCCCAGCTTGTCTGATACAGACAGGCTGGTGGTACTCTTAAGAAAAGTCTGAGTTGGTTCAAAGTTACAAGAATATTTGCCTGAGGGTATGATAACATGAACTGATGTAAGTTATTTAGAAGTCATCAGCCCTCAGTTGTGCACCACAAAAACATGGTCTGCAATACCTGATTTTATCTTTCTCTGAAAAGCTGAAGTTTGAACATACAGTGAGAGGCTATGGAATAATCCACAGCTCTTCTCAGGTGTCTGTGCTTGTAACACACAGATGGAAAGAAAGAGTACAGTAAAAGGCTGCATATAATCAATAATTCCCACTCAGCTGAGAAACCAGCAAATATGGAAACCGGAAAAAAAATAAAAATCATTCAAATTATACTATTGAGTGAATACAAGAAATGTATTACTGTGATATTTTGCATCCTAATCTATGTATTCTTAAGTCAGTCTTGGACCTTACTGTTACTGACTTGATTTTCCATATGCAGCTCTGTTGTACAAATACCTAAACTAGATGCCTGGTCCAAAATTAGTTTGTACGCCAGCATGACAAGAGGATAAGGCAGAGGCAACAAACTGCAACTCTGAAAGGGATATAAGCAGGGTAGCTCAGAGCTGCACTGAGGCCATTCCAACGGTCCGTTCCAGAAAGATGCTGCCATACATGAAATGCGCAAAGTAGCGATAGTAAATATCATAGTGGGGGGAATGCAATGTATAGAACCTGCGAGTTGTGAACTGCAATGTAGAGAGGGATTACTGTATTATTGATAGGAGAAAGTCACCATCACAGCATTGTCAGTGTTCATAATGGCAGAATTGAACTGGCTGTGCATGAAAGGTTATAAAACTGGCCTGAGAATCATGAGTGGGAAGTGCTAAAGGTGCATCTGGAGGACTGACAATAAGGATACTTCTGGAACAAATAGCTGAAGGCTAAAAGTCAGTAGAATTCAATGTGACTAAGAAAAGCTGAAAAGAACAATGTAAAAGATGATATAAAAAAGGCATTTATGAATATTATGACAGTAGTGATTTGAAAATGTCTGGCAAAATTTAAAAAAAAATTAATAATAATAATTGAAGAACACTGGAGTAAGTGGCAAAGAGGGATAGATACTGCAGATAATAGGACCTCAGCAGCTTCGCATTATCAGAGCTATTGAACAGTAATAGGTATCACTGAGTGGATTTAAAAGCTAGTGGAGAGTTTATATCTGGATATAGAAAAATATCAGAGTTATTAAATAGCTACTTTGTTTCTGTCTTTTCAGAAGAAGAGGGTGGCGATCTGCTCAAGTCGAGCTTCAGTTTTCCAGGGACGCCAGAGGAGGAGCTAGGTACAGATACCATCTCTCAGATAACTGGTACTGCTTGTGCATCCAGAGGCTGGGCGCAGCCGCAGGGCTGAGGTGGCAGGAGGCTGCTCTGGGGTACAGCCTCCCTCCAGCCACAGAGCCCACAGGAGGCATGGCACCAGGTGGTGTCAATGAGAGTGGCCAAAAACCTCTCAGTCGAATCCTTCTGGGAATTTCTCACCTGCTCTATAAGGTTAGAGAATGGAAAGCAAAAAACTATTGATTTGGGTAAACAGCCACACAACAAAGAATTCAGAAGGAGAATTACCAACCGTCCTTTTGCTCCTTGTCTTACCCCTTAGAGAACATACGAATTGCAGGCAGAGTTTTCAATGTTACCTTTTCGGATTGAAAAAATAACAGAAGGAAGATGAGATCGGAAAATCTTAAAGCCCACAAGTGAAATCTACTGTCTTACTTCTGTCTTACAAAGCTTTTAGTAAAATGTCCCACTGGCTTCAGTTTTATACTTTTAAATTGTACAAAATTGAGGTTTTGTTCCTGGGATTTTATATTCAGATTGTCACTGGTTTATGCAAAATCCATCAAAATTTTGATTTATATGCAATTACTTTATGTGGTTATTTTTGGAAGAGAAATATGGAAAATAGTTTCTGTTTGCTAGTTAAAGCACTCTTTATTCTATGTGAGCTTACTTACATCTCAGAAGTCAGTGTAAATTTTTTGTGCATATGCTCATGTTAGTACATTGTAACACTTTATTTTGTGTATTAGTATATTGTTGTAGTTGCCAAGAATACTATAAACTCTCTCCCTGAGCTTATTGTTGCATGTTCCTAGGAAGATAGATCATAGTTGCTATATAAAAGAAAACTACCTAAGCAGTTTAAACAAGAAGCATGAATTGAAGTAGGGGTTGTCATTATGTTTAAACAATCTCTTAGAATAGGATTTTCTAAAACAAATAGTGTTGCCACTCAGTTACACTCAAATCAGGGAATTCCGTAAACTTTCAGTGTACAAATATCTTTATTGGGCTTAATATTCAAAGACAAGTGAAAGAAACCTAAAAGATAAGTCCCAAAGATTTGACAGAAGGATGCCTTAAGGAAGAGACTGGAGAACCTTCAGGTAGTTTCTGCCTTAATCAAAACAGTGTTAGAGGGAAAATACTGTTAAATATGAGGCTCCCTTGGAATCTCACAAGTGGATCCTATGGAGGAGTCATGAAATGAGCAAATCTCTCTACATGTTGAGGTTTTTTTACCTACTGTCCCATTTCACAGCACACTAAAAGGAATTCAGATGGGTTAGAATTGATCTTGTCAGTAATTCAGTTGTAGATGTCTAAACTTTTCTGGGATATAGCAAGTTTAGTCTAGTTTAGAAGCTTAATGTAGGGTGAGATAAATCATGCCCTAAAAGTATGTCAAAATTGTTTGGCTGAGAAAGACCTGCATGATTTCTGAAGCCAGAGTAAATGATATATGTCAACAGTATTAAATGTCAGGTGTCTATAGGAGCAAGGGCTCTCATATGAAATAGCTAATCAAAGACTGACACAAAGATATGTGTTAACTGATCAATCATCCAGCACCCTGACTAAGAGGAAGGTAGGGCATTAGTCAGAAAGGAGAAACAGGACAGACAAAAAACAAGCAAACAAAATAAATTTTTTTTAAAAACAACCCACAAAAGAAAAATCACAAGAAAAAAATCTCAACCAGACTACAAATAAATTAAGCTTCTTTCAAAAAATGCCAAAAACAAGAGCAAAGAAATATTTGTTCTAGCTGCTAAATTATATGTCCCTATTGGAGTTCTCTGAAAGTAAGTACCAAAGATCTGTAGATAATAGATGGAAAGAGGTGAGTAGCTTTAATATTTTCAGAAGAAAATCCTGTCCTCCTGACTGAACTACCAAACTGTAGGTGGCCACAATAGGTGGACTGGATATTATGATCTGGTTATTAAAATTCTTAGAGATGCCTCTGCCTGAATTATGGTGCAAATGAGACCATATCAATAGTACAGCATTGTATTTAAGAGTAAATGTGAAAGAAATCAGAAGACGAAAGTGGGGGGGAGAGACGGAGAGTGCCAGAGAGACAGATAAAGTAGAAAAATAACACCACTCCATGGATTCAGATGGAATCCCATTGATCCTCTTTTTCTGGTCTTCTTGGTGGTGAGAGTCCCAGTCTTGTCGAAGGGATGGTTGCAGTCTGGCTTCATCAAGGGAAATCCAAGATGGTGAGCAAAAACTGTGAAACACAGACTCCATCTATATTAGGCTTAGGCTAGGGGGAAATGCTTCCCGTGTGGTGGGGAGTTTTACTCTGAATGATGTAATACTGGATCACAGCACATTTCAGGAGTTTTGACATCTGCTAAGACATTACAGCTGCCTATTATACTAGGCCCATCAGCAGAGATGAATACTTCAGGCTTCATGTGAATGTCCAGGTGCTTCCCTAGGGTGACTGGGAGTTATCGCAGATGAGTCATTTGTGTAAGGATTCCCCTCATAGGGTTTACCTCTTTCCTCATCTTGTTCAATACCAAGCTTGTAGCCTAATTGTTTGAACCATTAGCATTCCAGTCTCTCACATTTGTGGATACATTCTTCTTCTTAGACCTGAGATAATTGGACAATATCTTTATCTTATCTCAAGTTCCCATTACAGTACAAATTAGTAGACATATTAAGGAAGGGGTGGGCTTTCCATACCATTTGCTTCTTTGCACAATTTGCTGCAGTGGACAAAAGTCTTACAGTGATTTTTAACAATGTTTAAGGCATTCATTATTTTAATCTCTCACACTGGATGCCAGTAGTAAAAACGTATGATATCCCATTCTCCACTAGAGAGAATCACTGAAATTGGCAAGGCTTTTGTAGAAGTTGTGAGATGGTTACTTAAATTCCGTGTAGACAAGCTCAGTAGTTACAGAGCTAGTGCGTTACACCTCCACGGATGGATAGGACATATTTGTCTTTCTGTCCTTCCTCTGGTGTGGGGTTCTGTCACTTGGAGATTTGAGTTCAAATCCATGATCTGAATATGGCATTATTGAAAAAGCTATAAACTATTTCTCATTCTCCAGTTTTTCTTGCTGTTGCACATATATTAAGTTAAATATTCCTTGGAAAGAAATCTGATGCTGTGTGGATACTGAGCTATGGAAAAGGGCTCGCTCTCTTTCTATATGTATCTACACAACCCAATTACTACATCATTATTTTGTGTGAATAGCTTCAATCTGCAGAGACCATCGTTCCTGAACAAAACACAGAAAGGATTTTCCTGGAGAAGTAAAATAATTTCCCAAGGCAAGGCAGAGTCAAGTTGATAGTCTTTAAGGTAGTTCTAACTGCAGGGCCGCTCATTATTCTAAACTCTCACTGTCCTGAGGAGCTTCATGTTACAATCTCTCTGGTACTGAACAATATTTGGCTCCAGGCCCTTATTTGTAAAATGGGATTAATATTTCCTAGTGAGGTTTTGGGGGTTTGGTGAGGATTAATTAATATTTGCACAGAATTTCACCAGAGTGCAAATGCTGAATAGTCATTAAATAATACATGTTATTAATAAAATGATCCACTGTTTTAATTGGAAAAAGGTATCAAGGGATGGGACTGATCTCAACTCTTTTACAGTATTGATTCTATAAAAGACCTCATTAGTTAAAAGACATATTTAACTAAAATTAGTTAAAATTAGTAAAAGTGTTCTAGAGAACAATATTTCATAGCCTTTCCATTAACATTTATTTCTTAACAGAGTTCAGACTGATAAGTATTATTGTTTCAACATCCACACTGAAAGAAAAGTTCCTATTCTTTTCACTAGTAATGTCTCAAATAAGCAACCTGATAAAAGGTAGCAGGGCAGAGTGGGGGGAGCAAGAGATCTGACATTCATGACTCCAGGCAGCTCACTGTAAGTTTCATGGAAACTGGAGTTCTTCCAGTTCCCAACTTTCTTAGCCGATGTTTATACAGTGATCCTCCACATAGTCACGATCCATAATTTGTGGGATCCACATACTCGCTGTTGATTTTCCAGCGAGTTGTGGGACCTGGCGTGTACGCAGAACCTACTGTGACCCCAGTCTGCTCAGCCCCTGGCCCTGCTGCTCACGCGGCTCCACCCCCAGCCCCTCCCCAGGCTTGTGTGGTGCATGGCGCCAGTCCCTCCGCTCGCGCGGCGCCAGCCTCAGCCTCCCCCTCTGCTCACGTGGTGAGCACAGCCAGACGTCTGAAACAAGCCTCACTCTCAGGACCATCCTCCAGACCTTATTGGGGGGGTGGATGGCTACGGGCATGGTGTACTTGACTACGTAGTGGGGTTGTTATTTTCGCGGATTCCAGGACTCGTGTGAGGAGGAACCAGACCCAACAGCTTGCGAGCAACAGGGGATCACTGTATTACCTGAAAAATGTTAGTGTATTAGAAAATACACATTTCATAAAACCACTCTTTTCTGTGCTATCTGGAAATTTTTCACAGTCTTACTTTAAGACTGTAAAGGGTTTCTTTGTGTGTTAAAATCAAATAGTGCAATCTTAATACATAGAAAAAGTGCCATGTTTGAATGGCATTCAAATAGTTAAAGAAATGTGAACAGGGAAGATGAGATAGTAAAGAGAGAAAAGCAGATTATTGAAGAACTATTTTGACTATTTTTTATAGGTAAGGAAAACATTTATTCTGCACAAGTTTTATGCATAGGCACTTCTAATGTCAGCAAGGAAAGAGAACTTGCACTAAAGCCTTTTTGTTTCAGTAAATTAACGTTTTCTCCTCAGGAATGGTTATTAAGCTGATGTTAAGAAAAAGGTTGAAACCTCTAAAACAGGTTGCAGTTACTAATAATGCTCTTAACCTTCCCCCCTTGCAAAGTAAACTATAGGGCTGTTTAAGGGCAGGCTACAAAAACGTATTTTTATTTCACAGTTGATGCAGTCGTGCTTTTGATTAATTGGTAAGGTTCAAGTGTCAGACTGTAATTCATGGTTATTCAATCACTGTAGATTGCATGATCATGCCATTATGACCTTATGTGTTGAAAAGAAGATAGGATATGGCTGTTCTTGAAATCAAAGCAAGAAGTCCTGACTTTTCAGTTTGTCTGTCTTTCTACCATATTATCCAGCTTTACTCAGTGCAGTCAATGTCTGAACACTTCACATTTTTTAAGGGTTTTAGCCTCATGTATAAGGCATGACAGGAAATTTTCCCAAGGACAGAGAAGGGTTGTCAGGGAACTCTTGGCTCTTCTCTTTACCACATCCATGACTCAGTCCACCTTCCCTCAGAGAATCCAGGGATGATTAAATGTCTGTAGGCTTTGGCTGGATCTGGTAGGACTTAAGTCAGACTCAGGGTTTTGCCACACAGATTAATTTGCAACAGTGACACACATCCCTGTAATTAACAGGCAAAATAACAAACTCTTCTAAATTCTTAGATAGGCATTATCACAGAGACTGAATGTTTCCCTGATTTCTGACACTAACCCTCAGAGGTACAGAAGTTACTTTTATTCTTGTGCCATGGGGTACTGAAGTAGGTAGTCTGCAACAGTTATCCACGAAGGCTAACCACAACCCAGTGAGGCAAGGTCAGTCTTCTCCATGGCAAGTGGCATCACTTCACAAGGTCTTATCCTAAACCACACAAAAAATTAGTGATTGCACTAGATGATCCTTGTGGGTCCCTTCCAACTCAGCATATCCTCTGTGTGTGTGTGACTGCAGATTTCCCAAGTTAATCCTCTAACCACAGGGCTATCTTTCTGTCATGAAATAAAAATACATAGCCAGGTGGTTTGGGATAGCAATATAAAAGTCTTTTAAACTTAGAAGACATTTTAAACATAAGGTGCCCCGATATGATTCAGTGTCACCCTATTATTTGCTTATTGTGACTAAATGAATACTGAATACATACTGCAAAAAATAGACTTTTATTACTGTTATTCCATCCTATCTAAATAATTACACTTCATATCTTTCCTTTTTAAATACCCAGCAGCTTGAGTGTAGAAGCTTGCTGATGTGATCATCAAGATCGCAGAAAATGTTAATGAAATAATACAAAATGTTTTTCAGTAAATAAATTTTGAACTTTAAATTCCTTTTAGTTATGCTTCAGAGCTTATTCTGTGAATTGGTTTCAGTCATAGTACAATATCATATCATATGGCCTGAACATCATATAAAAACACACTACCTGTCCTGCATTTTAATTATAAGCTGTTGGCAGCAAATGCTTACTAACAATCTCCAGACCAGAAGCTCTTTCTAAAAAGTAAATACCTCAGAATGGTAGATAACTGCAAAAATCCCATTAGGCCCAAGGTCAATTCACAAATAGGAGAAGATATTTGTAAGGATGTAAGATTAATCAAATAGGATATTTGTTATGAATTATTCATTCATTTCCACTACAGAATACAAACAGGGTTATGCATTTATAAACAAATATTTCCATTCTATATTATTTCACACGTAGGATGCTAACCAAGGAGGCACATTTTTCTCTCCCTCATGCCCTGCTGACCTGTCTAACACCTGGGTACATGCCTGACATGCAATATTCACTTTCCCATTGAGAGTGCAATAGCTGCAACAGAGATAAGAGTCTGACTCATCTGACTGCTTTGCTGTGCCTACCTTCCTCAGTCAGTGTCTTCACTGTATTGCCCCTTTTCAAGAGGATAAAATATGCAGTCTTTCAAATATATTGCTATGATGAGCAGCGTAAATGATGTTCTCTTCCTTTACACAGAAAAAAAGTTAACCAGACTCTACCTCCATGTTCATTATGGACTGCTCAGGCTCTATCAGGAGCAGGACTATTTATTGGCACAACGAGGGTGGTGGAGATACTTCCAGCATGGTGGTAAATGGCCACATAGGCCACTAATTTGCCCTCTCTCTTCCAAGGGGATTTGCATTAGTGTAAGCAGCGCATCAGGACAAACACCAGCAAATGTTGCTAATATAATCCTGGCCTTCAATGTTGAGTTCAGTTGTCATCCTTCATTGTGGAACTTCATATGTTTTATACATCTTTCTACAATGTCATAAAAAAAAAAAAAAAAAAAAAAAAACCCCCTTTAGTACAGGGGGGAGGGCCCCCGCCTTTCATGCAGGAGACCGGGGGTTTGATTCCCACCAGGGAGGCAGTGGTGCTGTTTAAGAGTTAAGTTGGACTTGATGATCCTTGTGGGTCCCCTCCAACTCAGAATATTCTGTGATTCTCTTCATCAAAAACCCAGACAGCAAGATGCTCTGTCTCACCCTTGCCCAGGGAGGGAGTGCTTACACCATCATCACCTCATTCCAGGAGCAGGGGTCACAGTTTGTCCCTTCACTGCCACTGGGAAAACCTGGGTGCTAATAGTTGCAGGAAAAGGCAATTAAAGTTTGCAATGTTTGTCACAGACCCCATCCAAGCAGAAAAGTGACAGCATTCTGATTTGAAAAATTCCCAATCTGGAGGTTATGGAAAGAGGAAGGTTGTTTGCTTGTTACTACGGCAACAGGTCTAAAAGGAAACTTGTCACCAGGCATGTATTTCTTCCTGCACCCCATAGGAAGATCAGGATGAGTCCTCCTCCATCTCAGTGGGTTGAACTCAGCAGAAAAGTTCACCATACAATGACAAAGCAGCAAGAGGCAGCCCCAAGTGTAAACAGTATAACCGATAATGACGATCTCAAAAAGTAAAAGGAATAATTGGAAGGGGGGGGGG
>WEKX01013699.1:241459-298559 GCA_013390025.1 Pitta sordida | reverse complement strand
ATTTCCAGAATTTCTTCCTTGTTTTTGGCAGATTAGTCACTCTTCTCAATCCCTGTAAATACTCATTTTCAAGGTTAGAATAAAATAGAGAAAAATAATACAAGTGAATGAGGAAACAGTGCTCATCTAATACTGCTTAATAAAGACCTCAGAGAGACAATTTTCCAGTTAAAACATTTTAATTATCTATTTTCATATGTAATATCTACTGATTTAATTAATATACCCGTTTTCCTAATAGTATTTCTTTTTTTTTTTATTAGCTTTAGGTTAGACTGAGTATATCTTTTTCATAATGCATTGCAATTCTGATTCAGCTGTGTGCAACAGCAACATGCAGCAATCTGGTTTTGTCTACCACCTCTTTTTGAAAGCTAAATTAAGTATCTCTTTTCAGGAATGCAGTTTCATGGTTACACTATGCAAAAGATCTGTTTCTTCGCCAATGAAAACAGCACAGATGTTTCAGATGGGCTAGCAGTTTACCAAGGTGCTAATAAGGTTAAAGCAATTTAAATTACTTTCTCAATAGAAAGAGAAGAGCTTGTAAAAAAATAAAAAAATAAAAGCACAGATCAAACATCACTTAGTAGTTCCAGAAACTATTATAGTGCTCTGAAAGCTGGCTCTCAATATACAACACACAAAAATATCTGTGAAGACATACAGTTCTTTTGAATATCAGAGAAGTGTTTTTATATGGATTCTCTTTAGCCAAGAGCGGTGTTCCAGGAACTCTATAAATGCACAGCTCTTATTTTCCACTACTTAGATGTTTTCAGCATTTTTGCCCTAGAACGCCAGTAGTAATTTGTAATTCATTATTTCAAGCATTATTCCATTATTCTCAGTCCTTGAACATCTCTTGATTTTTTTGATACTGGCTAGCACAAGGAAGAAGTTCGAATGCTCTAAAAGCATTCTCCAGACCTTGGAGACAGGCACACTAACCTCTGCTTAGACCAAGAGAGCAACTCTTTTAGCATTAGAAAGTCCAAAACTGAAAGCAAGGGGAGGGTGGGAAAAAAAAAGCAGGACAGGACATAACAGGGAAAGAGTTACAATAGTTAGGAAGAGATGCAGAAATCCTTCCATCTGTCAAGATTAAAGGTTGACTTATATTTGTACAGTAATCTCTGAAAAAGAAAAGGTTTAGGGGATTTCGAGAAGTTTGGAATTACTGGTTTCTCTGATACAACAGCCTATGTCTTCTAGATCTGCCTCCAGTCCTTAGGTATCATCTGGCTGTCCACTGAAGTCAGATGAAAGATTCCAGTTTGCTCTGATGAAACCTAAAAAAAGCCATTCCTGTGTTCACATATAACATATTTTTCTCTGTCCTACTCCTTTATCTCTTTGTCTGCTTTGGATTATATTTATTTGTTCTTCTATCTCCCTTTAGCTCTTTGGTTCTGATGGTGGCACGCAATTTTATATTTCTAGAGTGATTGCTCATAGCAAACACAGGAGCTGCTCTAAAAAAAATCTTCAAAAATATAGGCTAAAATTTCAATCCAATATGTCATTATTTGATAAATCTGAAACTATTTCGTTATATCAAAATATTATGTTTCTTTTTAAAGGATTGAGAAAAAATGGTAGCTTTAATAATTTTTATGAATCTACTGAGCTGTGGACATGGACCATATACACACTTTTAGCCCTCTGCAAATGCTAGAAAGGCATGTTAACTTAATTGGATTTTAAGGCAGCACATTTTTCTTCGCAGGCTAAAAACTAGCACATGGGCAATTACACTGGTCTGGTACTACACAGTAATTCGTTCAGCCACAGCTGAGCTGTTTCTTTGAGACCTGGAACAGGTCTCTAAACAAAGTTGACTGAAGAGTGCAAAGCACAAGTGATATACATAGTACTGTAATTCAAAACTTTGAAGATTTTCAAAAGGTTTGTAAGCAGAAGTAATAGTGCCTAGGACAGAGAACAGATTTGATGTCCTAAGCAGAGTCTAAACGTAACTGGAGTGATAAATTTTGATGATGCACATATAAGTAATTTGGGACTTTATCTAGTTTTGATAACTCTCTATGACAGATTTAAGAAGGGGTAATTTCTTTTGTAAAATGCTGTCTTCTTAATTAATATTTCAATTATTTTGATTAAACTTACTAAATGTTTAAATAAGTTTCTACTTACTGTGCTTCAATCAATAAAATTTCAGACATTCCATGAAGCACATAAAATGCTATATAGCAGTGAAAGAAACATACATAAAATTGTATTTTTCTGTAGTTGTACTGAGCTAGTCACAGGGAATCATGAGGGATGAAAAAGCTGTTGTTAGATTATCCATTGCAGTGCAACAAATCATCATGTCTCATATTCCTAGGGATGTTATAGGATGAAAATGTTGAAAGCCTTCCCAGCTATGTTTCATGCTGCGTGAGGTCTAAAGAAATCACCAGGGACTAGCAATGCTGTGCTAAGGAACTCATTTAAATTAGTTTCTTCCTCTGTTGCTTCCATGGCATCTCAGCCATGTCCTCCCTTTTTTTGTCCAAATGCATCAGTGAGGCATAGTGCAAGTTATCTTCCTATACAGATGTGCAAGATTGTGACAGAAAGGCTTGGGGTAGACTCTCATCATGCTGTCTATTTGACAGAAGAGCTTCCTTCCAGCAGCTTCTGGTTCATACCTTCATGAACATTAAGATCAGCAGGTCCATGAACACTTTGGAAAATGTTGCTTCTTGTCATGAAAGCAGGATGGCTTTGCCCAACTTGTCAAACAGGGAGATTTTCTTTCTCTGTCAGAACCCCGGGGAAATAGAAACCCTGTATATTCTAATCAGTCTGACAGAGTGCCGTGCACAAGGGACTTTCACTGTAGAGATTCACTGGTTAGAGGGTAAAATCAATACTCCTTCTTAGGAGGGACTTTCACCAACAGAGGCAGGGGACTCTTTAGTGAGGTTCCTGAAAGTATTATTCCACCATCGAGGAAACTGTTAGTACCTCTTAGGGATTTTACTCTAAGACAGTTACAAAATAACAGCTTTTATTAAGACATCTTGTGACAAAATTGAGGATTCATGAATACTTGGGGCTGAAACCTATCTACAAACACACATTTCAAAACCACTGAAGATAAAGCATGCACACAAGTTCTAAGGCAGAACAGTCTATTAAGAATTTTATGAAAAAAAGCAAAGTGTTAGTTCTAAAGCAAGCAGTTAACATGCATAACTTACAGCTTATCTTTCCAGGCGTCCCCAGAGAGGGGGGAGTGAAGAGAAGACAGCCCATCGGCCTGTTCAGTGGTTCAGATGGAAAGCTTCTCTCCCAACATCTCTGATTTTCTACCTCCTTTATATACCATTTCCTAGGGTTGGGGGGTTTTTAAGAAGATTTGTGAGTTTGGGGTGACTATGTCCGTTTGGTTTCATTGGGAATAATTTGACAGGTGTTTATTGGTTCTTGATAGAGATAGCTGGCACAGGTCAAAAGTTATCACAGCTCCATCTGGACCTGTGTTTACTGAAGCATGGTCAAATGTCTCCACATCCCCCAGGCTTCCAGCGTACCAGGTCTTATCAGATCTACAGAAACTTCTGTGAGACAGTGTGACTCTGTTATTTGGGAGGTGCCAGCAAGGTTCTTTTCTTCTCTAAATCTTGCTCTACTTTAGCTCCTGTTTTTTCTCTATTCCACACCTGTATTCCAATTTCCTTTTCTGTAAAAGAACAGTACCTTACCCATAGGATAGTTT
Organism: Pitta sordida; assembly: GCA_013390025.1. NCBI lineage: Eukaryota > Metazoa > Chordata > Aves > Passeriformes > Pittidae > Pitta > Pitta sordida. The sequence continues at coordinate 294,829 of WEKX01013699.1, read as the reverse complement.
AAGTTGTAAGGGATCCTTGAAGGTCATCTAGTCCTACCTGTCTGTAATGGGCAGGGGCATCTTCAACTAGAATAACTTATTCCAGTGTTTGACTACCCTCCCAGAAGTTTTCGTCTATCTGGTCTCCTGGGATTGTAAGAACTAATATATAATCTCTGCCAGGTGCTTTGGGAGCCCTTTATGTGAAGTATTAAGTGAGTTCAATACATGATCCATTATTATTCCCCTGATAATGTTTGGTAATATCCTGGGTTAAGTACTCCTAATTACAGGACTACTTATGTGGCTGAATCCCAATGCACTGTTATGATTTAGTATCTTGTCTGTATATAATCAAAATTATGTCATTTCAGAGAAACAGTTATATTTCTTTTTTGTAACTACATTTATGCAAGGTATTATAACCTAAATAGTACAACAGACTGAATAATCACTAGTAATAAGTTTTTATTTTAATGTTATAATAGCCAAGAATTAAGTAAAAGAAACTGATATAAAAAAAAATAGGAGCAAACCAGGATATATGCACACACTCATCACTTTCATGCCATGATGAAGTCTGGAGGTGACATTTGGGCCCTTGAATCCTTCTTTGACTTCACTGTGACAGGATTGTGCCTAGGCTGAAGAATGCTTTACTGTTTATTAGTTTAAGGCTGCATTCATTTTAAAACATTATCTGGAGCTCTGTTGAAATTAGGATGTAATAAAATTATCAAACCGTCTCCCACAAGAGAAAATATAGAACATTTAGGTTATGAGATTGCTGATGCTCAAGACTTGGCAACAAATTGCCTTCTGTACTAAGGGTATCATGATATAAAATATATTAATTGAATAAAATTAGAAAGATACGGGTATTGATCTGTTTCTTGACCATATCCAGGCACTGAGTTTTCACCAGCAGTGGGAATATGATTTAGGAGAGCTTTGTCACATGCTTAGAAACCCTTCAAAGTGCAATGAGCTGCTGTGTTATCTCTACAGGCTGATTTTCAGTGTCCAGTTAATAGATATCTTCTGGCTTCCATTCTGGTTGAGGCCTTCAACTTCCTTGTATCAAGCACCTGTGAGAGATTATGTATTTAGATTCTTGAGTAAATTTGCAGAAAGGCTGTGCCAAGTGGGTTGGATAAACACTTATGCATCTGTCTGATGCTCTGAAGAATTATCTTGCATCCTATATCTTTGTGTGCTTTTGAAATGTTTCTTAAATAAGATGAAATTGAAGAGGGAAAGTGAATGGGAAAATCAAATTGAAGTATTTCTGTGAGGTTATTTAAGTTTTCTGTTTGTAGCATTTAACAGCTGCAATAAATTGCATGAGAGAAAAAATCAAAGGCTTAAGTATCAAAATCTTTGCTTACAAGCTGCTCTTATTTAGCAATCATGCTTGTATAATAACTTGGAGCACACGATCCATAGGAACAAATAAGCAAACATATTAAAAAACATAACTCGTACCATATAGGTTGGACTCAATAATCTCTATGGTATTTTCCAACCTTATAAATTCTGTGATTCTGTAAAGATATTTGTTTTATCAGGAATAACTTAGAGTCACTAAATAAGTATTTTATAGCTCGGTAACAAAAAGTGGAAAACTGCCTAATAGAGAGGACTCTACGCGTATGGGAATAGCAATAATGCTTCTGGGCCAAGGATAACAGATGCTTATTCATAAACTGTTTTGTGATATAAACTATATCTTCACTTCAGCATGCTTATATTCTTTTTGCTGTTTATTATTTATATTATGAAGAGTAAATTTAGGATTATGAAACTGAGATTTATTTAAGAAAATTAAGTTCTATTTATGATACAAGTATTGCTCCCTGGGGAAAGAATACATTGAAGTTAAGATATCCAACCATGAAACCAACAAAATAGAAACTAGACCCATGTAACTTAAATGACTAGCCACAAAGCCTCACAAATGATTTATATATATAAAATCATAAACTGAATACTTGAATGTATCTATTTAACTTGAGTACATTTAAATATTAATAAAAATAATTTACTTAAGTTTTTTATTTAATTAATATTAAATATTAATAAAAATTAATAGCTTCGTAACATTTGGAAGTGCAACAGACAATTTTGCAAACAGGAGAGAGGCTGCATTCACCCCATAATTTGCTCACAGTGAACAATTTTAACCAGCTTTAAAATGATGAATGAAATTTCATTAATGGTGAGACTTTCCATCAAGCTCGTAGAGAAAAAATGTTTAGTTTTTCAATATAGTTGGGTTTTTCAAGTTAATCTTTTAATCAGACAGATAACACAGGTTTTATGTATTCTCATGACAGACCAGCAGTACTCATGGTCACCTTCTCAGCACTTCAATGAAGAAAGATACTCTCCTGCTCCGAGGAATATGAAAGGATTATCTGGTAGTCGCAATCAACCACAGTTATGTTCAGCTCATACTTGTGGCTTAGCATCCCCTGAAGATTGTGAACATACCCACGATCATATCCACCATGGGCAGGAGCCAAGGCAGTCATATCTTCTCAGCCCAACGGAGAGTTGCCCGCTCGATCACCATCGTTGCTCGCCACGCAGCTCCATTCATTCTGAATGCATGATGATGCCCATGGTAATGGGCGATCACATGTCAAGTAGCACTTTCCCCAGAATGCACTACAGCTCACATTACGACTCAAGAGACGACTGCGCCATGTCTCACGGTAACCCTAAGATTAACCGTATTCCTGCAAATCTTTTGGACCAATTTGAGAAACAACTTCCTCTTCACCGGGATGGGTTTCACACTTTACAGTACCAGAGGACCTCAACAGCTGCGGAGCAACGCAGTGAGAGCCCAGGAAGAATACGCCATCTTGTCCATTCCGTCCAGAAACTTTTTACTAAATCTCATTCTCTGGAGGGATCATCCAAGGGAAATGTTAATGGAACAAAAGGAGACAGCCGAGGGGACGATCATCATCATGGACACCATTCCAAGCATAGCAAAAGGAGTAAAAGTAAGGAGCGAAAACCAGAAAGCAAGCATAAATCTGGGATGAGTAGCTGGTGGAGCTCTGATGATAATTTGGACAGCGATAGCACTTACCGAACCCCTAGTGTGGTAAATAGGCACCATGCAGATCATATATCCCATTGTTATCCTGAGGCACTCCAGGGGCATTTTGGGGATCTCTCATTGAAGACTTCCAAAAGTAACAATGATGTGAAGTGTTCGGCTTGTGAAGGGCTACCAATGACCCCTGATAGTAAATATATGAAAAGGAGTTCTTGGTCAACGCTTACAGTAAGTCAGGCTAAAGAAGCTTATCGCAAATCATCACTGAACTTAGATAAGCCTCTGGTTCATCAGGAAATCAAACCTTCCTTGAGGCCGTGCCATTACCTTCAGGTAAGAGGAAGATTTTCTTAAGATCATCAATATGTGCATCAAAATATATGCCATACTCATCCTAAAAAATACAAGGGTAATCTGTGTATCTCTCAAAGAATTTCACTATGGCTCATCTAACGCAGATATTCTATGAAAGTGAGAAATCTCTAGCTTTTGTCTTTGTTTATAGAGCACAGATTAAAAACTATAAAACCAGTGTGTTATAAATTAGTTTCAGTTGAGTTGATGTATTTTCATTTTTGGTTCACACTGAACACCCTGATAAAATCCATATGTGACACTAAAAAAGGAGCAGTTCTCCCAGCAGGCTGAGGGCTAGAAAAAGTGTTTCAAATACATCTGTGAATGTATGATTTTAAAAGAAGGCTGCATGGAATCCTAATTTTGTGTTCTTTTATTCCTTTTCTCCATGTTTTTGTAACAGAAGAATGGATTTACTGGTGTACCAAATTGCTTTGTTGTCATGACGGTCACTCACTTATTTCATTTTAGTGATTAGGTCACCCAAATTCATATTGAACTGAGACCATACTATAACAACATCCTTATTGAAAGTTACATGGGTATGTCGGGGAGATAGATAGTTCAGACTTGGCCCTCAGACTGGTTTTTGTGTTGTTCCAAACACTTGTTTTCTGTAGCAGTAACCAAGAAGCTTTCACTTTCTCCGGCACTTACATTTTTATACTTTCTGCTTGGTGCCATTTGCAAGCCCATGCTAATGTAGCTATTTATCATGCCGCACAATGATCTGGATCATAAAGTGACATGGGTTTAAAACATAGATTACAAAATACTATTTTTAGACATTTACATACTTTACCTGGCGTAGGTCCAGCACAGTCTTATCACAGGTGACATAAGCACATCAAATTTTACAGAGAACTGTAGTGGGAGCAAAGCAGAAAGGAGGGAGCAGCTTGGAGGATAACTTCTTCAGATAGCGTTGTGACTGGAAAAAATGCAGTGTGCAAATGTTCCTTTGGTAATTTTTACGAAATACAGCATTGTTCTGTGTATGTTCTCTTCTACTGCTTTTTAAAAAACTTCTTGTTCTCCAGAACTTAAATGATTCTCATATTAACATGAGGAAATCTCTACTTCCGATTTATGTATTTGGAGATTTCCGGTTAATCTGGGCTCTGCAGAAACTGGCAAATACAGATTAGTAACAATCACTTTACTTTTGTGCAGAGCTCTCTCCCCTCAGAGCTATAAGTGTCCAATAGCAATGAGTCACACTTGAAGAGCCAGATCTTTTCAAATGCATATGCAGTCATCCAGGATCAATGTTCCCTACTGAAACAGGGAAAGTTTCTCATTGCAGAGAAAGTAAAATAAATTGCAGCCCTCATGGCATTACCATGTAAATTGATTCCAATCTAGACTGACAGCTGTAGTACTTTTTCATATCCAAGTACATTCTCATGTATGTAGAACAAACTACACTGCTCTGAAAGTATTTAATCTAACTCAACAAGCCAGAACTGGAAGTGCATCATGTGCAGACTTCCCCATGTCTGTGTTCTAAAATGACGCATGCAGACAGCTCTGACATTACAGAGAATTTTAGGTATACGGTGAACCCCAGACATTCATGGCTCGCATATCCGCGTATACAATTAATCGCGGTTGGTTTTTCAGTGAGTTGTGAGACCACGCACGTGCGCAGAATGTCCTGGACCCCAGATTTTGTGGCTGGGAAGCACCAAAGGGCACTTCCTCTGCTTTAATGAGGTGCTACAGTGTGAGCCACACTCCCAGGACCGCCCCTCCAGACCTTATTAGTGGAGGGTGCGTGGCTACAGGTAGGGAATGGTTGAATATTCATGGGTTTGGTATCTTCACGGATTTCACAACTCGCGGGACCTGCCCAGACCCCACCCCCAGCGAATTCTGGAGATCACTGTATCTAACTTTTTCATTACCATTGCATACTTCTACACTAACAACTCTGGTTCCTCTTCAGCTTTGCTGGGTTTTGTGTTTTCCTTCTCTATCACATTTCATTGTTTCTTCTTCCGCCTTTTTTGCAGAAGGCATCAGTTTTTACTTTCATTGGTGCATTTCTTACTCTCAACTTACATTAGCATCCTCAAGTGAGTGTGAAGCAGAGAGTTCACAAATGAACTTGGTTGTCACTAAGCTTTAGATCAAGCCCAGTGACAAGCTTAGGGAGCAGAAAAGCATACTTTTTTGCAGAGTCATTTTTTAATGCTTTTTGTGGGTTGAGATGACTAAAGAAAGGCATTTTCATTCAGTAATTAGGAAGGTTCATCCACTGGTCACTTCATTCAGCTTAAAATCTAGGAGATGTGAATTTACATTTTTGTTGCAAAGAGACGTTGTGATCTTTGGTTTTAAGCCCCATTTAAAATGACATAATACCTATTGATAGGGATGCTATAATGGAAAACTTAAGACTCGAGTGCTCAGTTACTACCATAAGGAATCTATACTTGTGTCTAAAGCAATAACACAAGAAATTCTTTAAAAGGAATATTCTTATTACAAAATATTAAAATAAAATATATGTTGCATCATGTCAGGATATGCCATTCAGAGCATAGGTATCTTCCAGAGTGAGCAGCTGACTTATTCAGTAGCCCAAGGTCAGCAAACAAATTGAAGAGACCCCATTCTGTCAATGTCATAACTGAATGTTCGGTTTTGAAACTTCTACTTTGAGGGATGCTGTGCTGTCACACTGTAATCATTAAGACCAGAGATATGTCCCATTATTAGCTCTGCCATGAACTTTCTCTTTGACCCAGGAAATGTAATTTGTTAATCACTGCACACTTCAGTTGCTCTATCTGCAAATCTGAGAAGGCATATTTAACTTTTCTTGTGATAGTGTAAGAAGTTTCACTGAATAATGATTGGATAAAAATAATCATTAGGTCCAGAAACTGAGAAAGGTAGAGAAACATGTCAGGATCCCTAGCCAAGAGAGTTTACAGCCTCACTCCAGAGTAGATGGCAATGAGAATTCAATGGATTATGATGTTAATTATGCAGCAGCAGATTTCCCTGAGGTGCACAAGTGACTGGATTAGCATAAAACCCCAAGGCCCTTCACAGGGTCTCTGTGTTTAAAGTATTAGAGCAGATGATATTAAAGGACATTTCTCCTGACTGATGTCAGCTATATATTTTTTAATTCTTTTTAAAGTAACGCTGTGAAATTGTAGTCCTTCGTATAGCTCTGAAAAAAATAATTTTATATGTTTATATATTGATAACATCAATTTATTATCTATAAGTATTAGAGAAAGAATTTTGTTCTACTACCTAGCTATATGAGAATTCACAATAGTCAACTCACTTTTCTATCTACTGGTTTTATTAATTTTTTTTCATAGCTGCATAATATATTGCTACTTCTGTTTTCCACTGGAGAATTTTGATATACAGAGTCCTAAACTGAAAGACCCTGTCAGTGTCTTAGGCCTGTGCTTGAGACTTTGTCTTCTGTCTTATGTTTCTGGGCTTCCATTTTGTCTTCCACCATAATTATTGAGCTACTTTTTCCTTCCAACTGAAACTCTAAAGAGTAAATAAAGGCATTTTCCTCTAAGAAGGAAGCTGTTACCAAATTCACAAATTCCTGGGAAAAAAGGAGATGAGAAAAGAGGTTTTAAAGGTGTCTGCACATTGTATGCTTCAGTCATGTCCTAGAGCTGAGAGTAAGTATTTCTTTAACTTGGTACATCTCCAAACTTAATCTCTGGATCCTCTTTTAAGGTTTCACATTCCCTTCTCCTCCACACCCAGTCCTTGCAGGTGAGGGATCTCCTGGGACTGGAAGTGTGTTGCTGTAAGTCAGAGGTGATTCAGTCAACATGCCTTCTTCCAGCATGGATTGTCATCTAATCCTAAAGTGGATGGTTTAGAAGAACTAAATTAGTTGAAATAAAGCTGTATAAAATAGTGATTATTTTCCCAATTTAAAACTCAGATCAGATATACATCACTGCTGCCACAGTGGAGGTGGTGGGAACATGCAGAGAAAAAGGATAGAGGAAGATTGGGAAGCGCATTTTGCGAGGGGCTGTAATGTCAAACAGATGGTCAACTAGCACCTCAAGACCAGAGGGCAATCATTTGTAACTGTACACTAACAGCATTTGTTAGATCATAACTTATGAATGATTAGCAGCAGTTATTATGCATGGGCCTTTAATTTCTATTTTGAATGCAGACAAATTGAGCTACAAATGCATTTCTGTCAAACACTTCTGTCATCTCACTCAGGAGGCAGAATAGCCCAAGCAGATTATGCATGCAGTACAGCACACTTTTGTATACTTTTAGCTATAGTTGCTGCTACTGTTTTCCATGTCATTTTAGTTTTAATATAAAATATTCTAAGAAAAAGACAAATGAGATATGAGATCTTTTCTGTCTTCATCAGCTGTTTTGGCTAATTAGCTTCGACATATACAGTGCAATGACTTTGATTAATTCCACTGTGATATGAGTACTAGCAAGGAACAAAGATTTTTAACAGAAAAAAATGGATATGAACTGGATAGCTGTGCTAAAATGATGAGTATAAGTGTCAGTTTCCAAGACTAAAATAACTTTAAAAGCTAGCTAAAGAAAAGTAATTCCTACAATAAAACCAAAAAGATAGGCAAGAGCATAGCACTCACCATCACTGTAGTTCTGGAGCACAGTGCTGTGTGTCACTGATTAATATTCCTTCCTCACTCATTCAACAGCCTGCAAAGCAGCAAGCAAGTGAGGTAAACATACGACAAGGTACAGTGAATGAGTCAGCACCAAAAAAAGAAATAGCATGTTGTTCTAAAAATGGCTTCAGCCCACTCCTGTCTTCCTGGTGCATTTAAGTATTAGCATCATCCATTACAGCAGTGGCACTGCTAAGCGTGTGAGTAATAATGGCAGCTGTGTACTCTACAGAATGAAAGAAAAGCAGAGTTGGTCTCTTGAAAAAGGAAAAGAAGAAGCCAGCAGTTTCAGCAATGCTTTTTGCTAATTTAAGGTATGCCTACATGGAGGAAAGCTTTATGGACAAGCTACTGGATAAATAGGCCTTAGGCACTCAGTTACATCTTCCAGGAACTCTCCTGGGCACAGGACAGATTCCCACAAGTGAGCCTGTTACACTTGTGAGGCACACTACCGCTTTGCAGTCTCCCTCTGGTTTGCAAGGATGGATGGATTTGAACTCAGTGCACTTTTCTCAGCACTTCATCTTTGTGAAACTAGATTGTATCTGTTTTCTTGACATAAACCCTATGTATGAACTACAGAAACTACATCCAATACTCTCCCAATGAGTGCAGACCGTGGAGTTAACCAGAGCTAGCAGATTTTTGATACTCGCATCCAAATCGCTATCACCCACACTGCCTTCACAGTGATTTATGACCAAACCACCACTCAAGAATTAACTTGTTGGTTCCACAGCAGGAAAAGCTAGTATAGACAGTAGGGTAGCAGGGTAGTCTGCATGCTAAATCGGCATGGACACATGTTAGACTAGTTTGTTTTCTACAGTCTATTGCAGTACCACGATGATACCTCAGCTACCCCTATGCCATCCCAGGCAGGAGTGGAGATGTGCAAGAGAGACATGTAATGACCAGACAACAAGGGAAGTGAAAGGACAGTTAATGCCCCACATTCACAGTGTTAATATCAGCCTGCAACATGTTGTGGAACATTAAATAAAAAGGAGTAATAAAGCTGATGCTTCCCTGTATTTACAGAGTGAGGATGGGTTTGTGTATCACAAATCCCAGAATACTTCTTAAATATCACTTCCAAGGGAAAAAAAAATCAAAAATTACATTCAGTCAATAATATGTAGTGTAAAGCTCTGACCAAATGCGTGTCTCAAATTACTGATAGCTTGAACTATGTTAATCAGGGATACACCAGCTCACTGCTTCCATGCCCATATACTAGGATCCTCATGTTTGCTAAAATGAATTGCTAAAGCTTTTTTCCAAACAAGAGTAGAACGATTCCAGAGTCACTATTTTCTTAAAGCTGCCAAAACAAGTCCCTGTTACTGTGGAAATGTCAAAGCTAGGAGTAGAAAAGGGAGGCCATGATCCCTCTGCCCTTTAATCAGGGGGAATTGTCCTCCTGTATAACATTAGTAGTATGTTGCCAAATTGTTTTTCAATGTTCACTTTACTGAAGCTGAAGGCTGACCTTTGCAGTTGTTACTCAAAGGTGTCAGTGGCTCTGAAGAAATTTTCAGCCAGGAGTAACTTATTATTTTATACGCTCAGGCCACTTGCATCTGTCAAACAGGACAGGCAGGAACATGCACTCGTGACTCTAATGACTGCACCCTCTCCTAGGCCCTGGGCTTGCTGCCTAGGGCAGGTTGCGCTCCTGTCCTGAGCAGTCCATGCCATTTTGTCCCGCAAGGGGATGACTGTAAAAAAATGATGAAGTATTCACAAATGTTGGGGGTTTTTTCCATCTGGTTTTGGCCATCTTGATAGGTGATAGATTGGACTCAATGATCTCTATGGTCTTTTCCAACCTTACTAATTCTGTAAGACCCAGCAACGTTGCAGTGGATCTGCAGGTGGCTGAACTGCAAGGGTCTGTGCTATCAATACGAGTACAGATGGTGATGAGGTTGGAATGTCACTGCCCTCACAGTGTTTAACCATCCTCAAACTACAGCTCACATCATTGCTTGAGCGCCAGTTAGGAAACATAGTGCTGGTTTTGGTGGTGGTCTTATTTTTTTAACTCATCACTTTTGAGATAGAAGTTATAAAGCATTATATAAGTGAAGAGTCATACAGTTCTGTAGAAAATACAGAAGTGGTGACTAAACAATCCTGAGTACACTGGACAAAAATCTTTCCGTCAGGGATTGCATAGTTCAGCTTTGCTTGGAACTACATGTGGGAAACTAAAATCAGGCAGTAAATAATGCTGGTACATCTTTGAACATCTCCCAGCTGGAACATTATGTTTATGTTCAGTGATCTGCATGGATGTCCAGTCTGTTACCAACTCCCGAATTCCTGAATTCAAGTTATTTTCAACCCAATGTAAAGCATATATTGTTTGGGGCCTATGTGATTTCCTTCCTCTTCCTGTGAAACTATGGCTGTTAATAACAAAACCTGGAGAGAATGGCTGGCAAGGTAAAGATGACTACTGTTTCCTCAAATTGGCTCCTGCCTTGATTGTCAGTGTCAACTGAATTCTGGGAATGCTGCAAGAACTTGTTTTGCTTCTGAGCTGTCAAGGAGTTCAGGGTGTAGAGGGTGGCATGTGAAAATTAAAGCTAATTATGAAGATTGGCATTTTTAGTGGTGAGGAGGTGTCCCTGGCATGTTTTGCAGAGATTTTTGAATGGGTTCATTGTATAATTCATGTTCTTTGAAAAATGAATCAGCACATTAAAAAAACAAAAAACACAGAAGAATCAAGTCAAAAGTGTGCACTGAAAATGGTGGCACGTTGTAGACACAAGGTTAGCTACTGCGGAAACAAACTTCTCTTTTCAGACACTGCACTCCCCTCTCCTGCAAAAAGTCAGCAGGGTCTAGAGTCCACAAGCAGGAAACAGAAGAATGTCTTAGTGTCATTAACTTAGGAAGAAAACTCCTGCAATTAGTCAGTGTTCCTTCTTCGGCAAAATTTTTGAAAACACAGGAGGTCCAGCTCTCACCCCACTGTAATATCAAGGAAACTTTCTACCATTGAAAAAATCATGTCTGCCTTCCAAGACTGTCATTTACTTTCATCTACTTTCAGCTATGCAGAAAGGCGGTTTTTCTGAGGCTCCTTGAAGAAGAAATGATTTAAGAGAAAACCTCTTACCTGCATTTCAGACTCTGTCAGATTTTGGTATTGTGGGTTTTTTGTTGGGTTTTTGGTTTGGGGTTTGTTGGGGCGGGGTTGTCATCTTCTTGACCAGGTTGTGAAAGCATAAAATTACAAAATTAAGCAAATTGTGTATCTCCTAATCTGTTTCATGTATTATTCTTCTTCACATCATCTGTAGTCTAATTTCATGCACAGACAGTTTCTGCTTCTAGTAAAATGTGACATTTACATTACTAAAATAAGATTTGGGTCATAATGAATATTTCAGTGTACTTTACATCTGCATGCTAATTAAATTTCACAGGACTCCTATGAAGTAGGTAATCCTCACTTTAACCTTTGGGAATGAGAAATACAAAGAAGTGATAGTCATCTCCCTCAGCTGAAGCCATATATTTAGACGTGTGTAATGGGTTTTACCCTGGCTAGATGCCAGGGGCCCGAATGGTCACTGAATCCTGATAATTAGATGATATACAAAGGGTGGTTTGGAATAAGGCAGTTTAATATAGCACAAATGAAGCAAAGCAAAAGCCTGCACAGAAGCAAAGCAAAAGAACTAATCTCTACTTCCCCATCCGCAGAAGTATCCACATCCAGGGAAGTAGGGCCCCTACGCGTCTCAGGAAACAGTCATCCAGAACAAATGAATGCCCCCCGTCCTTGCTCCCTTCCTCAGCTTTTATATCTGAACTGACGTCATATGGTATGGAATATCCCTTTGGTCAGTCTGGGTCAGCTGGCCTGCTCGTGTGCCCTCCCAGAATCTTGTCCTCAGTTAGGGGGAAGGGGCAGTGTTCCCAGCTGTAGTCAAAATACTTGTGTGTTATCAACACCCTTCCAAGGCATTGCATTGCAAGGACTGCTGTGGGCTCAGACAGACCCAATACAAGGTGTTTCATTTTAGATAGTAAAGTGATGTGCCAGGTTTTAAGCAGATCAGCAATTTAATGGTGGAACACCTTTAAAAGTGTGGGAGCTGAGAGGAAATGCCACAGAAGTGGCTGGAACAAGAGGAGCAGATCTGTCTTGAAATGTCAGTGACTATTGCTAGTTTGACCACTTTAGCTGAGTCCTAAACTGAAATAGAACAAAAAAAAATGAAATTGGGAGTGGTCAAAGTCCAGAAGAATTAATGTTTCATTATTTCTTCTGGTTTTGTCTTTAGATTGATTTGCTTAGATGCAAGGTTGCATATTAAGAGGTATGCAACTAAGAGGTACTACTTAGATGCAAGGTTGCATTCTAAGCACTGCTAGAACTCGTTCTAGGGAGCCTAGATAACCTATGTCTGATCAGGTACAAGGAAAAGCTTTTTACCAAAATGTAGTCAAATATTGAAACAAGTTGCCTAGAGAGGTTATGGAGTCTCCATCTTCGGAAATGTTCAAAACACAGTTGGACACAATTATATTATCATAGAATATCCTGAGCTGGAAAGCACAGGACAGCCCCAAGAATCCCACAATATGCCTGAGAGTGTTGTCCGAATTCTTCCTGAATCCTCGCAGGCTCAGTGACGTGACCACTTCCCTGGGGCACCTGTTCAAGTGCCCAACCAAACTCTGTGTGAAGAACCTTTTTGTTTCCAATATCCAGCCTAAACCTCCTGTGACACAATTCAGGCCGTTCCCTTGGGTCCTATTACTGATCACCACAGAGATCGATGTCTGCCCCTTCTACTTCATGAGGAAGCTGTAGCCCACAATGAGACCTCTCCTCAGTCTCCTCCAGGATGAACAAGCCAAGTGACCTCAGCCGCTCCTTGTATGTCTTTCCCTCTGGACCTTTCACCGTCTTTGTAGCAGTCCTGGGCAAACTGCTGTACCTGACCATGCTTTAGCAGAAGGCTAGAAAACACCAGAGTCCCTTCCAACCTCAGTGATTCCATGACCTCTAGTTTGTTCTGGATGTTTGGTGAATCCATCCCTTTTTTCCTTGACAACATGCTGCTGATTACAGGCAGAATCCATGCCTTCTGAGGATCAGGGGACAGACTTACTGCTGAAATCCAGTCAAGGGTCCAAAGTGCTTTTTCTGATGGGTCTAGTCTGAGCACAATCACTAGACTCAGCAGGAGGGATACAAACAGAATCATTTAGGTTTGAAATGACATTTAAGGTCATCGAGTCCAACCCTTAACCTTTCAAAGTACAGCAGCCTTATTCTCTCCTTCCATAATGAAACAACTGTGGAAGTGAGAGACTTTATTGCTATTGCTAACATTCTAATCAATAGTGCTTGGAGAGCTCAAGAAGAAGACTTAGGGCTGATAAATAGACTGTTACGTTCTCCTCCTCTTTTGTCACTCATGGCCTTTACATGAAGAACTCACAGATTGCCTGGGGAGGACTGGTTAGAATAGAGGAACTTCATGTACATAAAAACGTATGATGCAGCTTCATGATCCAGGCACTTACCTGAAAGAAGGGAGCTTAGTTATAGCATGTAGGTCAAGTACTTGCATGTGCTTTTTGTAAAAGGATGTTTGAATAAAACTTGTGGAGCATCTTAACAAAGAAAGAAGTATCTTTGCTCCAAACTGATGTACATCCTGCTGCTCAGAGTGCAATCTGGGGAATTGAGAAAATGGGGTTTGTAGAGGCAAAGGAAGAAACGAAGCTGTTATCTCATAGTGAGTATTCTAGAAACTTTGTTACTATAGAAACAAATTTCCTTCCTCTGAGAGGAAAAGTCAATATCCTTTTTCTTTAGTAGAAGTTCATGTCTTAAAATACCCGTTACTACTGATTTTTGGCTAAACACCTAGATGCCTTTATGGGGAATTTAGGGTTCTACCTAAGTTCACTCTGAGATTAGCTCCATAACATATAGCAAGTCTTAGATACCAGGTGCATTAATAAAATTGGCCCTTAGTGACTAATGTAAGAGATCAAAATGGATCAGTAGCAGAACAATTGAAAAATTTCAAGTTTTCTGAGTCTGCTGGTCCCCACAGCAACAGTTCATTAAATTTATGAAGGAGACTCATCATTCTCTGTAAGTTATAACCATGTCAGCAGCCAGACCTTGTCAGGTAGTTGTTCTTACAAAAGGAAATTCATATGATAATATGCAGTTTGACTCCTCTGTGGATAGAAACTACATATACAAGGATTCATGTTAACATCCAGAACAGAAGGAAGGCCTTTTTAGGCATTATAAATATCAGCACTCATCACTATATGCAAGTAGATAATTAGGGTAATTATTCCAAATTAGTAGCTGTAAGCCCAACAGATGGGAATTTCAGGGGCTGGTAACTATTGTAAGAAAGCATTTCTTCAAGCTGCAAAGCCCTTTCCATATTTTGGAAAATACATGTTTAATGAACCTCATACATGATGTTAAATGTTTTTTGTTAATATTTCAAAATAAAAATCTTTACTGCACTAGTAAAATGCTTCCACTTTTCTTTAAATCTGTGATGGGGTCTGAGATGGCCTGGATTTGGAAAGCTTTTTCCAAGTATTAAACCTATCAGCTCAAGTAAATGAAAAACCAGGCTGAACCGGGACTCATATTTTGCTTCTACTTTCAGTCCATGAAAAAAACCCAATGTCAAGTGCCCTTTTGTTGGCTTTGGAAGACAAAAAAGACTCCAGCTGTTCTCCAAAGCTCTGCATGGAGCCTTCTGAGAGAAGACATTGTCATACTTGCTCAACAGGTTCCAGAGGCATTTTCCCTGTGGTCATTGTATTGTGCTCCTTTGAATGGCTTAAAGGAAAACCAACCAACCACCCAACCGAAACACATATTTTAATTGTGAATAATGTTTTGGCAATCATAAATGCTCCTGTGATACCCAAAAAGTTGTTCTGATTGGAAAAGGATTCTTGGTGCCAATGTGTGTGTCATGAGCACATCACAAGCACAAGTGGATGAAGGCTTCTTCAGTTTTTAGCCTTGGTCTTTATCTTTTATGTGAATTCATTTCACTTATGAATACAGAAAGCAAAAGAAATGTAATCAACAGAAACATTAAGGCATATAACTGTAAGATTTGTCCTTATCACAGCGAAGAAGCTTATTTTTCTGGATACTTTAATGTAAAAAATCAGTCATTCCTATCTTTTCAAGTAAGATTTCAACTTCAAACAACAAATAAGCCTGTGTTTACTTATTTAAATCCAGTCCTTATCTAGTTTTATTTGAACATGGAATTTCAGCCAAAATAAAGTTGAGAAAGTAATAATTTTCTGCATCTGAGAAAGTAAAAGGTTATTGATAAATGTATTTTTAAAATTTCTATTTAGTTATCTTTAAGGTAAAATGAAGGAAAGAAGTTTCAATCCAAAAATAACTATTCTATGAAAAAGCTATGAGTTTTTTTTCAAAATAAAATGAATATTAAGACTGAACATGATAATTCAGTTTTAGTAGTGAAAATTGAACAGTATATCCTCTAGAGGTCCTATGCTGGTGCCAATAACTGTTTTTTCAGCATTTGAATTTTGCTTTCAACGGTGCTGACATGCAATGAATAAAGAATATTTAAAATTGGGAGTATGTTTGTATGATATCAACTAATAAAATAGCTCTCTAATTCGATTTATACAGTTAATTCTATTGCCAGCTGTAGATTTAAAGGTACTTAAGAAAATATATTTATTCTTTGTGTTTTAGAAAACTCACTAGGAATACTGTAACTACATGTAAATTCCTTTTAGGTCTCTTAGAATCTCAAAAAACCTTCCTGAAACATTAATCTCTTATGTACTAGGTCTCAGGAATGGAATTAAGATGATGTATCACGTTTACAAGTTTCAAGTTTGGGATGAATTTTGATGCTCTCTTTCCAATCACTATCCAAAGCTGAATCATATGAAAAGTTTGTTTCTTTGCATGATCTAACCTATATTTCATTGAGATTCATGTTCTGTTGTATTACTAGATTTTATATGCATATATATTATTATATATATAATTAAGAATATGACTCATAATTTCTTCTCTGATAGTTATCTCTGATATTTTTCTGATCTTTGCAATTTATTTCATCTTTTCTTATCTGATTTCATCTTCAGTCTCTTTTTTTTTCCTGCCCTGAGCTTGTTTCTTTAATTTAATATCTCTATTTTTCCTTGCTCTCTGCATTTTAAAACTTCATTTCGCCCTTAGTCCTTTTTTGGAACTCAAAGCACCAGGTCTGTTCACCTGGTGTGTGTGGCTAATTCATCTGTCTTGAAAGAGCAGTAAAATGACAGACATATCATTTTAGTTTTTAAATCAAATCTCCAGGACTGCTGAAACCAATGGGAGCATTTCCTTCAGCTCTGCAGTGAGCTCTGCCTAGAGACTCTAAGCTCTTAAATATGTTTGACTTAAAAAAATTATATGATGTCCTACTCTGCAGAAACTTCTAAATAAATATTTAATTGGAGTTCCAGCTTTATACTATATTGGCAAATAATGCCATCGTACTGCTTAATATATATGAAGTAATTACGTTGATAAATAATTTGATGCTCCCAAGTGCATCAGCCCTGGTCCACTGATGAACTCTGTCACATCCTTCAACCATGAGTCTTTATAATGCATTTTGGAGAGTCGTTTATATCCTTTGAATTAATTAAATGCTTAAGTGTGTTTCTGGATTAGAAGCAGAGGACTCAGCACCTTGGAAGGTTAAATAAACAAACCAACAAAACCGAACAAAAACAAAAAAGAGAGCAACACTGTGAAAGACGGACTTAGTAAATTTATTTGTAAGTTTTAAACCAAGGCTTGTTTCCCTTTGGATTGGAAAACCCACTCCTGTTCAGTTCTCTGGCAGTAGAGAGACATATCCATCCACCAGTTGTGGGTTATTTTACTATTTGGAAAACCACCTCAACTGCATAAAAGCAGCTGCACCCACATGTACTGGTTGCATTACCAATATACTGTTACAGTCTGTATGAACTTTTTGCAGTTCCTAAATAAGTAAAAAGACAAATTACTACTTTTGGTTTTTGCCCCCCTGGAGGTTTGCTCGAAATCACAGTCCTAACCATTTATGTTAAGGTCACAATTTAGTTTAGTTTAAATACACCTTTCACTTCCTGAAAAGTCTCCAAAGCCATATAAGGAGAGTTGGTAATAAACTCTCAAGTACTCAGCTTTCAATGAGTTTTAGGTCTGAGACACCTGATCAACTCACTTTCAGCTGAAAATCTGTGTGCAAAGTTTTAAGAGGTTGAGATAAGCTTCTTCCTGCAATTTAGAGCATATCTACAAATAGACATTGCAGCCCTGCTTATAGTCCATTGCTTGCTTTTTTTCTTGGGTTCCAACACTTATAAACTGAAAATTTTCCACTTTGAAGTTGGAATAAAATGGCAGAATCATCTAAGAACTTTGGAAACTTCTTATAAGCTATCTATTTCTGAAGAATAAAAAATTAAGTTATGATCTTTTTAAAATGAAAGAATAAAGGATGTATTTAAATATACGAAAGCAGTAAAGCACATTCCATGTGTATATTTTGTGGTCTCTGTTAGGTACCTCAGGATGAATGGGGAGGATACCCAGCTGGTGGGAAAGATGAAGAAATCCCCTGCAGAAGAATGAGAAGTGGGAGCTATATTAAGGCCATGGGAGATGAAGAAAGTGGAGACTCTGATACTAGCCCTAAGACATCACCAAAATTAACGGTTCGACCAGAGTCATTATTAAAATCCATTGGGCAAAGACCACTGGGAGATCATTCAAAGTAAGTTTTGTGTACCATGTTATACACCTTTCTGAAAGCTGCCATGACTTGGATAGTTTTATTTTGTCTCTCACTGGCAGTGGTCAGCATCCATAAGGAAAAATGATCTGTAATTAAGAAGGTAACTTGTGTGGCTTCATTTTCGATTAGCTACAGTTTCCTGTGATTACTGAATGAAAAACTGCCATCTTTCTCCATGCATATAATAAATCTATAATGTTTACTGAAGGAAATATATACATATTTTTGTCTAAAGTTAAAAATTCTAAACTTTTCTTCTCTAGGATTGTTTTATATTATGTGTTTCTGTTATTTCTTTGCTTTCTCTGAAATAGAAAATACACTCTATTCTATACTAGATATAATAGCAAATATATAATTGTACCATTTATTTGGCACCTTACACATTTTATCAGTACAATGCTTTATGTATCACATTGTGAAGGATTTTGTTTGACTGTGTTATTTTCCATCATGGAATATGGCCCATTAAATAACTAAAGCAAATCTTAGAACTGCAGTCAGGTCTCCTATACCACGGTACCTCGAGTCTGAATCCTCCTCTGGAAAGCCCTCCATCCGTGTTGATTGGCAGCTCATTGATATGCCAATTTGCCCCGCACCCTGACACCGCCCCCCGGCGCTCCGGCGCTGTTTCAGCACTGCCCTGCTGTGTGTCGGTGTTTGTGTCGGTGCTTCCCAGTGCCCGCGGTCATCCCATGCCGGGAAAAACCCCTTTCCCGCTTGGTGGGGGACACGGGTGAGGGGAGCCACCCGCGCCGCTGTCCTGATGTCTCTCCGGGCGGGTAGACCTGGTCTCTCCATACTCGGGGTAGACGTGATGTCTGGCCTCAGGCATCACGTCTACCCCAAGTAACTCTTGGATACCATATCTAACCTGAGAGTGTGTAAATCTTCCCCTGAGCCGAGGGAAGCAGGGCCCCCCCCGGCTTGCTGCCCCAAGCCAGCTTGGTGCATGTGGCCGCGGTGGGGGGAAATTTGTGTATTCGTGACTGCCTACTTTGAATATTCACATGTCAGGTCGTGCATGCGCAGTCCCGAGACGGGCCTCCTTAATTGCTGAAAAATCACGCTGCTAAGCTATGAAGCCGCAATATGGGGAGCGTGGAGTGGAATAGGGCCGACTGTATAGGGAAATATGCAGCTGTATGTGTTTTTCAACAGATCTTTATATTTCTCTTATTTTATTCTTTCAGTATGTCATTTTATAAGTAAACGATAAGTGTACTTGTAGGGAGAGTTTCAAAGTGGTAGCCTGATTTTAAATCTTCAGCTTCTGTTAATGTAACTAGGCATTTCTCATGACTTAAAACATTTATCTTTTTGCCTATGATATAAACTGATTAAGAGTGAGTAGGTAATACCATGTATAGTAGTGGGTGGGTGTAGAACTCTTCTTTCAGGCTGCCAATACCAGAACAAGAGGACATGACCTTGAGCTACACCAGGGGAGGTTTAGACTGGATGTTAGGAAGAGGTTTTTCACAGAGAGTGATCCCTCTCACTCATTCACTGTCTCATTCCAGACAGTGGAATGGTCTGCCCAGGGAGGTGGTGGAGTCATCATCCCTGGAGGTGTTTAAGAAAAGACTGGATGAGGAACTCATTGGCATGGTCTAGATAATGGGATGATGGAATGGAGAGTTTAGGTTAAAAAAACGCAAAAAAACAAATGAAACTGACCCTGAGATTAGCTCAGATGGTTAAAGCATGGTTCTCATAACACCAAGGTTGTGGGTTCGATCCCTGTGTGGGCATTCACTTAGGAGTTGGACTTGATGATGCTTGTGGGTCCCTTCCAATTCAGAATATTTTGTGATTCTGTGATAATGGCTCACTTCTTCATAAAATAAAATAAAACAAAACAAAAGCCTTAAGCAAAAATCCTTTGGGGTTAATTAAATTGAAATATTTAGCTTGCAATCTGCATGCTGAGCAAGTTTTGGAGCAGTCCCTAGCAAACGTGTCCCCTGGGTCTATTAGCACTGTCCCAGCCACTGCCTGTTCGGACACTGGTGTAGGCCAGAGACAGTTTGATTGCAGCCATCCCAGTTTTGGATGGGATGTCTTATCTGTTTTAGTACCATGAACTAAAGTCTTTTCTCAGAGATCTTTCTAATGTTCCAAGTACTTAGACCAAATAAAATCTGTTTTATGCTGTTCCGTGTTTTCAGCTATGGTTGGGCCTCCCACAAGGGAATCTGGGGAGCAGCACAAATTTTCCAAGGAGTGGCAGGTTTTGGTGGCTACTCTAGACCACTACAGCTAATAAACAGGTCCAGACAGCAACTAAACATACAAACTCAAACAGGGAGTGTATTTCAAGAGAAAAAGTATTTCTGATCTGTTACATCTTGAAGACAGGCAATTAGTGGGTCAATACCAAATGTTGTGTCTTCTGTCAGTTTTCCAGGTATTGCAAATTCACCACTCAAAATATAATTGATTAAAACATGGATGCAATGCTGATGCACGTACTAAGGTTAACAGTTGTGCTTGTTCATGGCCCCAAAGGATTTCATGGCATAGTTACTACTAACCACAGTTGGAAAAGGAGGAAGCTTTCTGTAATACTGTGAAATATTATTAGGGGCTCTGTTGAGAATTTGTCACTAACACTGCAGTAGGAATAATTGAGCAGCCAGACTGCTGCTGACAGATACCTTTTAAATCCTCACTTTCTGCTTAAATTGAAGGGTGGCAACTTGAATCTACCAGCCTAACATACATGTTTTTTTCCAGTGAGCTTCAAGCAGAAATGTGACAACTATTCTATCTCTTGTATGTCTTTTCTTGCAAATTTCTCCAAATTTCTCCAAATTTCTCCGAATTTCAGCAATCCTAAAGCAGACAGAAATTTCTTGTAACACAGAAATAAAAAGTTCTGGTCCTGAACCTGGGTTTTCACCACAAGCCATCTCCTCTTGGTATATTTTTGTCTCCCTGTCACTGTGGTTACCTTTTATGTATGGTGCATTTCTATGAAGGATGTACCAGCAGATAATGGTTATGGAGCCTTTGTCGCTCCTCCAGCATGGCTCAGTAATCCCCATTGCATGCCAAGTACCACTGAGCACGCTGCTGAGCCAGAAGCAAGGGCTTTGAAGAGCATTCCTACATGTATAGCAGGGCTGAATTGCATTTCTGGCATGTGTTACAAGAAATGATATAATTCAAGACGCCAGCTGCATTGTCTGGCTTTTTGGGTTGTTTACGAGGATGGAGGGAGCTAGTGCACAGAAATGAAAGAGAGTTTTAATTCTCTTAGTCTTCTGCTTGGGTGACAGGGTAGCTCAGAACTGAGCACCAGCAAACCTGTAATAAAAACTGAACATTGATACTTTCAGCAGTATAGAAACGTGCATTGGCTGCAAAACAAATGTAGGTGGATTTCACAGAATCACAGAATCACAGAATATTATGAGCTGGAAGGGACCCACAAGGATCATCTAGTCCAACTCACCATCTAATACCCGTAGGGAGACCGAGAGCACATCGCAGGGCATAACACCAGCCTAGATCCCTCACAGTCTAGCAGGCCACTCCGAGCCGGAAGGGGCCCAACGTCATCCAGCCCTACACCTCCCTGCTAGACCATGTCACTAAGCTCCTCGTCCAGTCTTCTCTTAAACACCTCCAGGGACGGTGACTCCACCACCTCCCCGGGCAGCCCATTCCAGTATGCGATTACTCTCTCTGTGAAGAACCGCTTCCTAATGTTAAGATTGAACCTCCCCTGGCGTAGCTTGAGGCCGTGCCCTCTCATTCTGGTGTCGTCAGCCTGGAAGAAGAGGTCCACACCCATCTGGCTGCAATAAGCCTGGTTTTCTATTACTATCCTGAATAGGATAAAATGAAAATTAGAACAGCCTTCACTTAACCTTCAGCAGATGTTTGACATGTGTGCATGTTTCTCCTCTGAGTTTTATCAGGCATCTTTGCAAGAATGCTTTTTTCCCATTTAAATTCTTTTTCTGATTTCACAAGAGTAAGCCCTACCTTTTGCATTATGTTGCTCGAAGATTCAGCAAAATAACATTAAAAGTTTGTAAACAATAAAAATGCACATTTATATCTGAATAAATAATGTACAAATGGGTAAATCTAACATATAATAGAAGCATTGAAATTCTGAAATAATTCCTTCTAAGTTGCTTTTGGAAATGAGTATATTTTATTCCAAGCGGGAATAAAAAAAGACATGCAGAGTCTGCCATTGCTGGTTTCTACAGCTGACAGAAGCAAGTCATACACCCAACCACTGCCATCTGATCACCAACTATGTCAAATTAGGCTATCACAGCCAGCGTGATCCCCAGTCTGCTTCCCACCCAGGACACCTGGCTTACCTCTGGATAGTGCCCAGGTGTGTTTCAGGGACTCTGTTAGATGTAGTCAAGCTCTTTGTAGGATAAAAAAGCTTAGCCATAAAGGTCAGTTGGCCAAAGGGTCAGGTAATGAATGTGACTTATTTCTGAATACAGCTGTAGCATAAGGGACTCAATTTTTTCTAGATTTTTAAAACATTAAATGTGCCTAAATGTCTAGATTACTCACTGAAAATAAGTACATTTCAATTTCTTTTTTATGAATACTGTTTGAAAATCTAAGTAGTATATTGCACTACTTAGTCCTATAACATCAAGCTGAAGGCCAGTGTAATTTATTAGTATTATTAGGAAATTGCATTTGACTGAAATTTAATGCAATAAGGCTTGGTGGTGGAGACAGGACACTTACCTGAATCTGCTTCCTTTCTACTCTTTGCTTCCTTGGAATGGTGCCAGCAGTACTATTTAATGTGGAAATTATCTTGTCTCCCAGCAGTCCGGGAGAAAAAAAAATAATTATTTTTCATTATGATTAGACATAAAAAAATCTTTCAGATGTCAGTTTTGGTGTACTATGAACAAACAGTATACCTAGTTTTCTCGAGGTGAAACGCTAGCCTTTTCTGTTCGGTCCATTGTTTTCTGCTGTGCTGTGATGCTACTGGGGATGAAGTTAAACTGTGTTGGAAGGCAGTTTGCAGAGGTGGCTTGTAGAAGGTAGGTTGCACGCTGATAGGTATTTTCCTTTACAGTAAAAGTCAAAGCAACAGTTTATGGAACTGATTGATGAAACAAAGGTAATGTTTGTCCTAGATAAATTTTGTGCAATCCTGGATGACTGACCCACATGATTTGTAAGAGTATCCTTCCAATATAGTAAATGCCATTTCTCTGTATTCATGACAAAACCAAGCAAAGCTGAGATGGAACCATCAGAGACACTGGGATCCAGAAAACAAAGCTGAAAAGAAATCAAGAATTTTGGACTCTGAAACAGAAAAACAATTCTATGACTGAAGATAATATTCCAGTTAATTGATGCTTCTCATTTTCAGGAAAAGAGTACTTAATATACCGATTATGCAAATGAACAGGATAACACAGTAGAAATAGCAAATTCCGTTTTTCAGTATCTCCTTTTTGAAGTGCTGTGAAAGACTCTGAATACCATGTAAGCATTCAGGCAAAAGGGATAACAATAGCATTTAGCCCAAAGTAAATACACTCTATTTGAAGATCATACTTGTATCACTCACACAAATGATTTGTCGTGCTGAGCTGAAGTTTTCCATTATGCTGTGAAGTGACTCACAGGAAACTAGATGCTGCAAACATGAAGATGAAATTGGTTAAGCTACAATAAAATAAATTCCATGATGGCAATGTTGCCCTTCTGTTTTGTGAACCTCTAATGACAGATTTTTCTATGTTAGCTTGTAGTCCCAACACCTTTAGCTGATGAGTGGGTAGACAGAAAGTTATGAGCAGATAGGTAGTACAAAAATCTGGTATTTCAATGATGCAGGAAATTTGCCGTAGCACAAATTATTTGGTGAACTACTAATGGTACAGTACAGTGACACCTCAGTTTCTCTTAGCTTTGTTCTCCACTTAACCCTCTGCCAGGTTTTGGCCCCTGTATGGAACGAGTGTCTTTGACTCTGAGTCACGGTCACAGAGAGATCATCTGTGCCTCCCTCAGATATTTAACATCTTTGCGTTGTTTGTTACTTAAGCCCATAGCACCCCTGAAGAGCACAATGCATGTCCATATTTCAGCCACTCTTGTTCCCAGTCTGGTACCTCAACACAAAATGCACAAAACTCCTTATTCAGTATTTTAAGTTAATATGCCTGTCTAAAATGTGAAATGGTTGGAATGTTTTCTGGGCTTCTGTTAGCCAGATAAAAAGAATGACCTTTCACTGCTCTTCTCCTTTTCACAGTGAGAGGTTGCATTTTTCTGTGGCTATGCTTACACTTATCTGAACTGTTATTCAAGGTATGTCCACATGTTCTGTTCTGCAGACTCTATTATGACAACAGAAACATTGGTAAAACACAGCGCAAGGTGATAATACTGCAACAAGAAGATCTGACAGCACTTAGTTGCCAGACTCCTTGGTTCAGCAGGAATTATGGAACAGCACAGGCTTCTCTAAGACATGTAGGAAATGTCCATTAAAAATAAAAAAATCTTTCCATTTCCGATACTTGTGCCAACCATAACATGCTTACAACATGAGAAAGCAAAAGCTGAACAAGAATTTTGGAAGCAGTGCATGAGACCAATCCTTTGTCTTTTTATCCATCTGCCTATGACAGTGCAGACACCATTACTGTTTTCTGACAAACAGATTTGTGGGTATTTCTCCTAGAAACATACCACTTAGTAAGTGCAAACTGAGAAGCCTGAAGTGGGCACATGTGGAGGAGTGGGTGTGCTGCAAAAAACATCACAGATTGAGAATTAAAGCACAAATTCCATGCTAGAAAAATTAATATCCTATTTCAATATTATCCATTGCTGTCCACCAGTGATTCAAGCCTTTTTTTTATTTTTTAGGTAAACTTCAATTTACCATTTACTCTTCTTCTACGTTTTAATTAGGAATGGTTTTGAAGCCATTCCTGAGAAATACTTTTAATATTTCAATATTTTAGTGATGAGGAAAATTACTAGAATTGGAACCCTCATATTTTATATGTTTTTTATTTCTCTTCAGTTTTTTCCCCTCAATTTTCTGACTCTAAAAAGCATCATTACACACTTCATTAGTAGCTTTCTGAGGCCCTATAGTGTAGTAGCATCTACTCAGAGTCTCTGAGGGGTGAAATTGGAGATTTGCTGAGGAGAGTTTGAGGGCTAATTACAAAGTCTTATCAACTAATAACGCAATCAGAGGGCCAGGGGCACAGTGATAGTGTTCTCTGCTACAGTCAATAATATCTGGGTTAGATTAGTCCACAGGGTTAAGAGGGAATGCTGATGAAGGGCATACAGTCATCTTGTTACCTAGGAAGCATCTTTTATGGGGTCAGAAGACATCCCCATCCTTTCTTCCTTTGCAGAATAATAAGAAATGCTCTTAAGCAGTGTTAGGCATCTTGTTCTCTGAGAAGTAGCATAGTGTGAAACCCAGAGAGTCACTGAGCCCAGAGGTCTCGCCTCACTGTAGTAAATACTAACTTTTATGGTGTTGGGCTGAAATGTATTACCCTGGATTAGGGATGGAAAGGGGATCCTAAGGCTCTAAACAAAGTGCAGAGTCTTTTCAGGAGTAAAGCAGACTTTTCTCAGAAAGATGCAATTGTGCGATGGATTATGGTGAAAATGGAGTAAAATTCAGGGCAATCTCACAGGCACAAATACTGACATTTAAGAGAAAATATATTCTGGTGCTTATTCATTTCTGCTTCCAGCAAATACATTAGCTTTACTTCTAATTTGAAAAGGCTCAAAAGCTGATTTTCTCATTTGTTTAGTTTTTAATAAAAGCTAAATGGGACTACAAAGCATGTGTACAGAAACACTTCTCCAGGCAAGGATTTGAACATTGAGATGTTTCTGGTTAAAAAAGCAGAAATATTATATGTCTTTTAACTTTCTCCAATTGTGCTCAATTTTTTTATCCAGAAATTCCATAGTCTCATTTATATCTTTGACTTCAGCATAAGAAGGTCACTTATTTGATTCACAAATACTGCCTTTAATGGACTTACATGTGTATTTAAATCCGACTCATGCTCAGATATTTTACTGAGTCCTGTTAGTCAGTAGTCTGTATTTGTTCTGCCCAGATGTGACTTTTTGCATGTCTACATGTATACCTACTAAAAGCAAAGAGGAAAAACAGTGAGATAGCATCCTGACGAAAACTATGAATATTTCAATTTCATAAGTGGATGTAAGAACATACATACAATATTTGAGTTCTTCTTAGATCCACTTCATGAACTACTACATGATGCTTTAAATGCCTCTAAGTTTTGGCCACAGCGTTTGCCTGAATTTTGTTGTTGCCAACCAGTTTATTGCACTCTCCAGGGTAAGCTCAAAATAGGATATTGGTACAAGACTTTTACAATGATTAGCCATATATTAGCTATACTATGTGCAAATCTGCCACATTTAACAAACAAAAGCTGTGAGTTTAGATTTCTCATAATTCTCATAATTCTATTTACGTGCACATTTTGAGTGATTTGGAATACAGGTTTGGCTGAGCCAACACGCTCTCTCTCTTTGCAAAGAGTGATCAAACCAACAGGCTGTTCAACTCATCTGATAATTTCCTCTCATTCTCTTTTGGTTCATGTTGTACCAAACCCCAAACACTTATTGACATTAAGGGTTTTCTCCTACCAGTGATTAGTAGGTATTTCATAAGGATGGATACAGCAGTCTCCACCTCTTTCCAAGCATATGCCTGAAATAAATCAAATGTTCAATATCTTCCAGGCAAATTCTTTTTTAAAAGGTATGGTTGAATGATGAAATACATAGGCATCTTAACAATTTAATTTGGACCATATTCTCATATCTATCCATGATCAAAGAGAAGCTTCAGACTGGCAAAGTATAGAAAATAAATTCTTTGCTGCAGATAAATTCATGAGATTTATGTGCACTTTCAGTTTTTCAAAGAACCAGACTAAATGTGCTATTCCAAAGGGAGAATCAGACTTAATGTCTACACTCTTGAGTTCTCCAATGGGCTGCATGCAGGCACATCTGGCCCCCTTTGCAGAGCTCTATTGACTTCAGCAGGGCTCCACAGAGATAGAATATGACTAGCAGCTGCTGCACAATGGCACTGCTTGCTAAGCTTAATCATTAGATTCTGGTCGATGAGTTATTTCATGTATCTAAAAAGACATAGTTAAGATAGATCTAGATAGAGAAATGAATATCCATTGAAATGCAAATCTCTCAATAAAATAGGTTTTGATAACTGCCGCTACCTTGATAATCTTAATGCACCTCCCTTTTAGGCACCCAAGATGAATTCTTTCACAAATTTTATCTTTTTGTTCCAGAAAGATACTTCTGAATTGCATATACTGATTTAAACAGAAGTGATTGTACTTCCTTTAATGTTCCTATTCAGTCTCAGATTTCTGTACAAATGCAGGCATGATCATGAAAATAAAAAGGTATTATTTTAGAATATGACAATTCAAAAAATTAATTTGATGGAAAATAGACTTTCTTTATATTGGATGCTCTCTGAATAAACCTGATAGACCCATTCAGAGTCAGAAGGTGACTTTCTTGCTGCAACTTTTAGAGGCCTAGGATTCACTTTCGGTACCTTCTTGACCCAGCTGCACTGGTGGCTGAACATTTGACAGAAAAGAGGTACTCTGGGGAGTGATCACTATTTTGAATGTGAATAGGTCAAGGAATGACCTTGGCAAGCGTATGAAATTTGCTGCATTGTTGGCATCACGATCATACTTTTTAATGCAAAGATATTAGGTTTTTGACAACGTATGTGATGTCAATAATTTATAGAAAATACTACTGACATAAAAAAAAGAAAAGCAGTGTGACAGAGGCCCTTTCTCAGGAGTTATACACTCACTGCTCTCCCAAGGGTTCTTTTGGCTGACAGGTATTGCTGCTCAGTAATTTGAATTTGGAGGAAGAAGTTAGTGGACTTTTCCCCCTGTAGTCGGCACTGATGAGGCCACACCTTGAGTACTGTCTCCAATTCTGGACTCTTCACTTCAGGAAGGCCATTGAGGTGCTGGAGCAAGTCCAGAGAAGGGCAACCGAGCTGGTGAAGGGTTTAGAGAGTAAGTCCTATGCGGAGCAGCTGAGGGAGCTGAGGTAATTTAGCCTGGAGAAAAGGAGGCTCAGGAGAGACCTTATCACTCTCTGTAACTACTTGAAAGGAGATTGTAGCCAGGTGAGGGTCAGTCTCTTCTCCTGGGCAACCAGTGACCAGTCACTGCCTCAGGAGGTGTTTAAGGAAAGACTGGACATCGCACTTAATGCCATGGTTTAGTTGACATGGTGGTGTTCAGTTATAAGTTGGACTTGAAGATCTCAGAGGTCTTTTCCAACCTAATTGATTCTCTAATTCTTAGTTTCATTTTGGTCCTGGGTTAGCTATAAAATGTAAAACCATTTCATCCTCTAATTCTGGTATTTCAAGTCCTGAATATGAAACCACATTGTTTGTCATACCTCTCTTTTCACCAAATGACAAAAAGATTTGTCTTCTGCAAACCATGCAACGCTTGCATATGTCATGGTGTAGTACTGGGTGTTGTAATTCTGGCTTACTGCAAGATTCATCATGCAGCAATGACGAGACTTCAGGGAACACACCACAGACCATCCTGGGGGTCCATCAACATCTAATTTCAGTGACTACAAACCGTAGACTGAGTGCTGCACAGTGACAGACTTCAAGTGAGTGGTGCAAAGTGCTATCATACAGACAGCAGGGGGGATACCTCAAATACCCCAACACTGTATGCTCTCTGTGCTACTTCAGACACTATTCTTGCTTCCGTAAACTTTCCAAAAGTAATATAAAACAGTGGAATGTAGGAAAATAGCCCAAACAAAATTAGCTATCTCTTGTCTATAAAGTATCTTACTCCTTTTACAAATACACAGTTAACATAGGAGGAAATGGATGGTTAAATAATAGATGGCTGAAGATGAGGAAATAAGCGTCCTTCCCTTATCATTAGTTAAGGTGTTATTGCAGCCTGTATTAGCCTACATTATTGCTCTTTTCATTAAAACATGTTCTAAATAGATCTCTGGTTTTACAAGATGTCTGTTGGAATAGTCTAAGTTGGGAAAAGATCAGGAGATGTAGACATCTTCTTCCATCCCCTGAAATCCCTTCACAAACCTTACATAGTGCTTTTGGATTGCAATACAGGTAAACTTAAAATTCTTCCTATATTTTTGATGTATTGAGTTCTGTAAAGGATGGGTACAGGACAGGGCAAAACACAGAAGTGAATTTGATTTTTGGAGTCAAAAGAGTAAAAAAAATACCCTTTGTCTGTTTTTTCTTGTTGAAGTATGCAGCCTAACCTCACTGCCATTCACTCTGTAGCTGGCTGACATGCTCTCCCAGCTACACTATGGGACAAGCTATCAGATATACTGTCCCAGATAAGCATTGCTTGCTATAGCTCACTTTATGTGCTTATAATACAGTATTTTGTTCCCCCTGAACACATTCAGGCAATCTGCTGAGTTCTGGAAGTGCTGTTGCAAATTTAGCTATCTTCACTGAGAGTTCTAAAGGTTCACTTTTGAGAGTAGAGGTTCTCAAGAGCTGAGAGATCATTACGTGGAGCTGTTTTTATTCTGAAAACTTTTTTAGGCTTGGAGCCACGCTTTCAGCTAAGATACGTCTCATTAAATTTAAGACCTTTTCTTAGCTGCCCTGAGCTTCCTCTGAAGCCTATGGGAAATGCAAAGCAACCCTTGAGGGTAAAAAAACTTCTAAAAGAGGTGTCTCTCTAAAATCTTGTCTAGATGGAAAAGCAAACAGGAAAAGACCTGACACAGAATTTAATTTTTTCTATTAGTCTTACGCTCTTCCTCCTTTTCCACACTATCAAATTTTAGATTCATCGCTGTGATGTTAATTTGTGTATTTGTTTAATGGTCCTGTCAGTGATCTCTCAAACCATCTCATATGCACATCCTTGCCTTGCCCTCCTGCAGTGATCAGCTGAGATATAAGATCATCTGTGCTATTACAAAGCATAAAAGTAAAGTATGTACATACTTTCTTTTGCTGAAGCAAAAGAGCTTTGATGTTTTGGAAATGAAGGTAAATAATTTTGTTCCTAAGCTTGTAGATAGAGAGGTTGTCATTAAAAAAGTCAGCATCTACTAAGGTCAAACATTCATGATGTTTTCTAGCGTTGTTGATAAGCATGAAGCTTCCCTGAGCAACAGATCATGACATTTGAGAGCAGCTTCTCTATGTAACTCTGGTATTTTGGTATACTGCAAGGTCATGATTTTCACCATGCATCAATACATTTACCCTAGAAGATAACTTTGAGAGTATATCTTAGAAATAAAAACTAGTAATTTCTTTTTGTCAAGAAAATTGCAAAGTATTAATCAAATGAATGTAAAATTCTTTTATATGGCCTGATATATGTAACATTTCTTTTATTTTGTTCCTGTTTCATGAATCAATTTCTCCTCTGATAAATGAAAAATTGTTTAACTATCAAGTAATATGCAAACTCATTCATCAAAAGTCGACTGCTTAGAGGTACTATGGAATACTGGGCTTCTTTCCCTAAGAAATGGTTGATAGTAGTTAATGATAGCAATACCTCACAAAGAACCAGAAGGTGATTAATTAAATACTAGATTGTTGGGCATTACTTGGCAAAGGAGACAGTTACAAGGAACCAGTTTATATTAATTATTTTTAAGTAGTTCATACAGTAGTTAATAATTTATAATTTAATTCTATTCCTTTTATCTTTTCTTAATGTCATTCATGTTTTAATGAAATCTCAAATGCCTCTTTCACAAACTGTTTATGGACTCAGAATTGCAGATTTTGCCACCTGATGATGACAAGCAGAAGGTCCGGGGAGAACTCATCTGTTTTGAAAAATATCAAAGTAACAACACCAAACACATTACTGACAATACCAGATAGATAAAACTTCTCTCTGTCCTTGTGAGACCTCAGTCTGTCTGGGTCAGAAGTCTTCAGCATGAGAAAGATGTGGATCTCTTAGAGTGGATCCGCAGGAGGCCAGCAAGGTGATCAGTGGGGCTGGTGCACTTCTCTTATGAGGAGATGCTGAAAGAATTGGGGGTGTTCAGCTCCAAGTGTTCACCTCCTTGGAGAAGGCTCCAAGGAGACCTTGTTGCCACCTTCCAGTACATTAAGACAGCTTAAGAAGTAGAGGGAGAGCAATTTTTTTCATGGGCA
Source organism: Pitta sordida (assembly GCA_013390025.1). Lineage (NCBI taxonomy): Eukaryota > Metazoa > Chordata > Aves > Passeriformes > Pittidae > Pitta > Pitta sordida. Next base: position 263,605 of record WEKX01013699.1, on the reverse strand, counting down.
GACAGTGATAGGACAAGGGGGAAATGGTTTTGAACTAAAGGAGGCAAGATTTAGGTTAGATGTTAGAAAGAAATTCTTGACTGTGGGGCTTGTGAGGCACTGGAACAGGTTGTCCAGGCACGCTGTGGCTCCTCCGTGCATGACAGTGTTCAAGGCCAAGCTGGATGGGGCTTTGAGTAATGCGATCTGGTTGGTGACATCCCTGCCCATGCCAGGGGGATTATAACTATATGGTCTTTAAGGCCCCTTCCAACATAAGCCATTCTGTGATTGCATGATGAAGTAAAGCATGGGCAAAGAATGAGAATGACACAAAGCAGATGTCAGCCATCAGCCTGCTACCTATAGACAACACAAAGTTTAGTTACATTCAGCAGCTAAATAGCAAGGCTCTACATCACCTCACCTAATCTATTATATTTGTCTTCATACCTATGGGAACAAAAAAAAAGGCTGCTACACTTCTTGTTTTTATCATCAAAGCCAAATTAAACCCACTATCAGATAGCTATCTTAATCATAGAATCACATTGACTGTAATGACTTAATTAACCTCTGAGCATATGCCTGCAACAATCTCATACATTTTCATTTCAGTTTTAGCAGTTACAGCATAGTTTCTACATAGTTTACCTCTGTCATGAGGTTATAAAGCTATTCCATAGAAGGAAGTGAATATAGAGAGGAATTTTTTTTTTCCTCCAGGGAAATTTCTTAAGAATTTGAAAAAATGCCTGCCTTGAACAAAGATGAAAACAAAGGCTGTCTTTTTTTATGCTTCACCAGCTATGTTGCTCTTCTTTGGACATGCTCCAGCAAAATTTATTAGGAAAAATTTCTTCGCTAAAAGGATTATCAGGCATTGGAACAGGCTGCCCAAGGAAGTGGTTGAATCACTATTCCTGGTGGTATTTAAAAGACATGTAGATGTGGAACTTAGGGACATGGATTAGTGGTGGACTTAGCAGCACTCAGTTAACATTTCGACTTAATTATCTCAGGGGTCTTCTGCAAACTAAATGATNTGGACTAAATGATCCTTGTGGGTCCCTTCCAACTCATAGTATTCTGTGATTCTGTGATTCCGTGAGTCTAAGACAATCTGTCTTAGAGGAGCAGCTAGCCTTGCCATTGGCATATACTCCAACAAAGCAAGGCTATGTCTGTGTCGACCCTGAGATAGGAGAAGACATGGAAATACTTGAGATCTCCCAAGTATAGGGTTGGAAGGATCTCTAAATCCCATCTGCTCTTGCAGCTGATAATCAGAGTGAATTATCACATTATCATCACATGTGAGACATCAATGTACGTGGCCACACGGGAAGATGCATTTAATACTATTTTCTTTTCTAGTCAAAGCTATGATAAAATCTCCAAATGTTCCTCAGGGATTGCATCCAACCAAATTCAGGTGGTGTCCACTTACTTAGGAAGGCTGAGTGCTTCCACAAGCATGAGCCTTGGTCACACTCAGTTTTGATAAAAATGATCTGAGAAAAAAGATTCTGATTTGTGCCTCATGTTGCAGTAGGAGTTGAACCTGTGGCTTTCTCTTTCACTGAATGTTCCAATCCTTCCAGAGTGGAAACTTCAGCCCAGTTTCACTGGGAAATTCCTAACTGTCTGAGCACACATCACAACCACTGTTGAACTGACCAACTCTGCCGGTTCAGCATGAAGTAACAGTATGGCCAATATTACTCGTTCACCTGGCACAAACCTATTGTTTCCAGAAACTGTTTTTCTTAAACCTACTCATAAGGAATAAATATAAAACCTGCCTATTTACCACATGAAACCAAATATTTTCTGGGACATTAATTTGTTCTTGCACAGATGTCTGGGGAAAAGTGTTACATGACTTCTAAAAGCCAATTTACAATGGTTCTGAGAATTCTGGTGTATCATGTTTGCTACTTTAATTTTTTTTCAATTTAACTTTTTTTAAAGCAAAGTACTGCACTTTTATTAGGTTTATTTCTTTTCCTGGAATGATAGCTAATCAATATACGTCTTTAAAACAAAACATGAAGACTAGGATACCATTGGTGTGAAAGCATTCTGAAAGGGGCTGAGTGTGGTGATAAGTCCCAGTCCTCCAAAATGAGGAAGAGATGTATTATAAGAAAACATTTTAGAACTCTGTGCAGTTGGTCTGACTATCTTGTAATTTTTTAGCTGAACACAGGATATTTTAATCTTTTGTAAAACTGTATCAATCCTTTGAAGATAAAAGGTCTCTTGATGGCTAACACCCTGATGAAAACCAGATTACAAGTAGCAGATTTTATCTATGAAGAAAGATTTTTAGTTACTTTGGTTTGTGCTTTAGCTCCGGTTCTTGTTCCTGTTGACCTAGACATTGTCTTTTAGTAAAGTTCAACATTAATAGCCAGGAGGATTGTTGGTGTTTAAATACAGCAAAGACTTAAATTTTCATATCATCTAGGCAGCAGAGTCTGCTTGTGCTAAGGCGTTTGACTACAACTGATCTATGATGCTTTATTTAGAATAAGATTTAGACCCTGGGGAATGGGTTTGTGAGTCTCATACAAATTACTGTCTTTAGTGGCCTAATTGATTCCATCTGTAGTTTTACACCCTTTCCTTTTTTCTTCCTCTTTCCTTTGTAGTCAGAGCTACCTTCAAACTGCAAGTGACGTGCCTGGGGGTCACAACCTGGATCCCTCTGCAAACTACAATTCCCCAAAGTTTCGCTCAAGGAATCAGAGCTATATGAGAGCAGTGAGCACGCTCAGTCAGGCCAGCTGTGTTAGTCAGGTGGGAAATTCTTGTTATAACTTTTTTAATAGGTTAACTGCAGATGTGAGAGTGGTTACTAGTGGATGGCTTTAGATCTTGTGTTTTTAAAAAATTTATATCAAACTGAGGATGTGAATTGTCAAAGTAAATCACTTCTAAGGAATGTACCTCAAAATTTCAAGAAAAATGAATGCTAGAGGCAGAGGTATGCTACCACACATAATATTTTTTATTTATTTTTTGTTAAAAATATAAATACTAGTATTTTCATTTCCAGTCGATATTAAATATTAAGAAGAATCAGACTGAGCATGAGGAGCACACTCCTACAATACTCATCCTCAGAAAATACCTACTCTGATTTCAGTAAATGTGGGTTCACAGATTAAGATGTAGATTGAAAATATTATGGCACATAGGAGCAGTGATTCATCTCTAAACTCAATCCCTCACTCTTCCTGTGTGAAAGAATAAGTCCCATAAGCTGTTCTATGTGTGAGAATATTTGAAAAGATACATTTTTCCTCCTTACCAGTTTTTTGTCTTTTAGTTAGTGCTAACTCATGTTTAAGTGAGATCTGAATCAAATGTGAAGTGCAAGGAGCTTTGTGCAGTATGTGCATGTTCTGTTTAGCAGAGAACTTTACATAAATTTCACAATGTTTCTGATGTTCACTGCTCCTGCTGTTTCTTCCCTGTGTTGTTTCATGACTGGTGGGCCCTGACCTCAGGCATGTTACTTAATTTCCTTTGACCTTTTCATGAGCCACCTAAGGGTATACATGCACAATGGTTATGTTAAACGATAAATCTTTTTAAAGCAATTTTATATTCATATTTGATTTGTATTGCACAGCTATTCAGGCCTGGATGCAACTCATGTGTCTAACTTGAGGCTTTTAACTGAGGCAACAACTAAAGCTTCCTTTGTAGTTAATGGAGTGAAAGAGTTTTTCCCAGGATAATGCACGTCCAGAGTGGGCAGAGAGCCCTCTGGAAATGCTTGTCAGTATCCACTGGCTCCAGAGAGCTGGGAGGGACTAGTCATCTGACTAATGCCCTTCAGTCAAATTCCTTAATTTTTGTGGAGTAATCTAAGTATAATCTTGCATAGCACACATTGGAATTAGAAACAGTCAGTCATTTTCAAACCTTCTCGTTATTTTTCATGGTTCCCTTGCGAAACCTGTTCCCATCATTCTCATGTCTTAGTTTTTATTCTGCTGGTTTCATCATTTTCTACTTTTATTAAACTCTGGTTTTAAGAAATTTCCATAATTATTGAATCCTGCAATCAAAGCAAGGCTGTTGGCTGTCACATAACAATATTATTATATGGAACTGTTCTGCCTCTCTGACCATGTCTGTGCATGGAGATGTTCACTGAGCTGTCCATAATGACTGATTGGTTTCAGCAGTGGTTAAAATTCTTCATTCCAATGTGCATTACCTGGAAGATACCCACAGATGATTTAATTTGCAGGTGTTTTGCTCAATTGGCCAGATTAACTAAACCTGCTGGATATAGTTCCTTACTTTTTCAGTTTTCACTAACCTATGTAACTTTATGTCAGCCACGTACTTCCTACCTCATGGTTCAGCTGTTTCCAGATCAGCAATAAATGTATTTAATAGATATAAAACAAAGCAAATGTATTACATATAAAGTTCTGGACCTTTGGTGTTTCCTGTTCTTTTTCCATGACACAATCATGTAATTGTCCTGTCTATATAGTAGCAGTTTGTATATTTTATTATGTGTTTTGATGCTTTTTTGTTGTGAGATCCTTCTTTTTCACACCTGACGAACGGTAGAGTCAAGGAAGATGCTGAGTTCCACTGTTTATATTTTTAATTTCAGTTTAAAACCTTTTATTTTTCTATTGTTAGTGACTTTAGTTTGAAAGAAGTGGTTAAGACTTGCAGTGTTTATGGGCTGAATTACCATAAATTTCCTGATCAATGATATTGCAAAATAGTTCAGAGTAAGATTATTGTAAATCTTTTCTAGATTGCTTAGTCTACTTACCTTTATTAAAAGGAAATTTTATGAAGGATAATGTAATTCCTTTCAAAAGAGTTTCAGCAGCCAAAATGTCTTGCTCAAAATTAAAATATCAGTTATTCATAATCATCAGACCTTCTGTATAAAATTTCCATTTACTTAGCCAAAATCCTAAAACATTTGAAACATTTGCACTGACTCTCTTTCCATAATGAATAAAGCACTAGGAGCACTTAGCAGCTGTATAGGAAAATGAATATCAACTGGATGTACCATTTAGTAAAGTTATAAATTTAACCTGTAAAATTATTCATACTGGTTCTGATTTCTAGCAGTCTTTTTTTTTTTTAAATTATTTTCATAAAGTCATGCATTTGTTCAGTGTTAGCTTCCTATCTGATTTTGGATAAACATAATATTGAATTATTCAGATACATTTACAGGTAGTTAGGGCTGACTTCAGTGAACCTGTGAAAAATGCTGTAGGTAGAATTTAGGCACTAATCCTCAAAACTGCAACACACAATTCCCTTAGAAGTTCTATAAGCCTGGCCAGTCTGCCTGAGCCCTGTTTATTATGAACATTGCCTAAAAATGTCTTATATCATGCCCAACCTGCGAGGCAGGGTCAGCAGGTAGATGCTGGGTCCTGCCCAAGCCCTGCAGGGAGCTGGAGGGCGCTGCTGAAATCAAGGGATCAGCCTGGTGTGCTCTGATAGGCAGGATTCCTCAGGATGCTTGGTGGCAGAACTACCAGGCTTTAAATAATGCTGCTGAACAATAGGCTTTTCCATGGTCGTTGAATGGCTAACCCAGTTCACCAGGGAGTGAGTTTGGTTTAGGTCCCTTCTCAGCTAAACGTGGCCCAAGCAACACTTTCTCATCTGACCAGTTTTCACTCAGACAATGGTTATTTTTTCATGTTTCACTGGACACAGCTCTAGATGCAATATTTCTCAAACCTTTCAGAAGCATCACCTCCTCTGAACTTTTCCACATCTTCGAGAGAGAGCTATTTCCTTGAGTCCCTTTATAGTGAGAGGAAGATAACTTGCCACACAGGCTAAATGTCCTCATGAGTAGTAACTTTGCTGATAAATGAGGAGCCCAAGCAATCCACCTTCATCTTTTGAGGCTAATATCAACATATTTGTTTTCTGTTCTCCTGTCCTGGCAAATCATGGATTTCCATCAGTGCGGAGTATTCTTGTGACCATTAAATTATGTATTTACAATCCTCTGGCTATGCCAAAAGTTGTTAAACTAGTGTATGGCATGTGTGATGCACTTAATATATACATGTAAATGGCTGATGTAAGTTAAACAATTTGAATGTGATCAGAAGGGATTACTACACTTTAACTATTTGCTAAAACAGTTCTTCATCAATGTACAGGTGTCCATTTGAGATGTTGAGGCCGTGATGATCACAAAAAAAGCAAGTCAAAAATCAAATGCATTGTTGTTGTTTATTCAGATGAGTGAAGCAGAGGTTAATGGGCAATTTGAATCGGTGTGTGAATCAGTGTTTAGTGAAGTTGAAGCTCAGGCAATGGATGCCCTTGACCTCCCTGGATGTTTCCGAACGAGAAGCCACAGTTACTTGCGTGCCATTCAGGCAGGCTATTCCCAAGATGATGAATGTATACCTGCGCTGACATCTTCCAACATCACCTCAACTATCAGGTCAACCACAGGTAAGCGAACCTACACTGACCCTTCCACTCTCCTGCATGTAAAAATACGTTATCTTGTTTTCAAAAAGAATGTTTGACACTGGAAACTATTTCTCTGTAGAGGCAATGTTTGGTACCAGTATTCTTAAGATTGTAATAATGTACCATTGTGGCTGCATCTTGGAATCAGCTCCTTCTGGGATGAATCCTGCATGCATAATATAATGGACCTGGATTTTTGACCTCCATTACCCATACATACAGTTATCTAGGTGGAAATATAAAAATAAAAGTACAAATGGTATAATTTAGACATTTATGTGGTATCAAGTAATTGATCTTCTAAATGAGATTAGTTGCAGTAATTTTAATTTATGTCCTTAAAGAATCTAAAGAAAAAGAGAAGCAAGACTAAAAATAGTTGGTCTAAACATTTGAAGGCAATTAATTTAAAAGGAACTTAATTACTTTTAGGTAAGGTGTAACCAGTTCTATACCAGTTCAATGCAATGAATTGTACACATTATGACAATTTTCACACATCTGCCATTACTGATCAGTACAATTAGCATTCATTGGTACAACACTCACTGTTAAGATCTTTTAACACTCTTCTGACAACTTTCTTTTCTCTTATTAGCTGCTTAGCAAAGATGATGCCTCTATTCATTTTAGTATATTAGCATGCATCGATAGAGAAAAGATTGCATAGAGAGCAGTTAAATAATAAAATTGAAATCTATAGGAAATATGTATTCTTTGTTAAGTGATCCACATTTACATTTATGTTTCCAAATATGTTAATGCCAGTTCCTAATTACAATACGGTCCTTTCCACATGCTATTAAATTGCAGTACAAACTACCCATCTACAAAAGAAAAAGTGAGCTCAAAATGTATCATATAAAAATACCTTTGAAAATACGTATTTGCTTGACACTTCTGTTGTGTAACAAAACAGTGGGAGCTTAGAAAGGAAGTAAAATGTGGTTGAATAACATATATTTGCATTCCAGAATAACTTTGTGTAAAACTAGAAATTGTCGCTTCCAGTGCCCCCTCTAGGGATGTTTCTGTCCTTTGATTAATAGAGTTGCTATCATGATACAAAATGAGATTTTATTGCTACCCTGGAGACTAATTTTCATCTTTATCATATAGTACTGTGTAATCATTATGAAGACACCTTCCTTGGCAAAAGACAAAAATAGATACTTATGTTATATATAAATAGATACTGTCTGACTACAGGTACTGAATCAGAAAACTTTCAGAATTACTTTGTTTATCAAGTGGATTGATTTTAACCTAAGCTGTCTTGATTTTATATCTAGATAAGCTCAAAATTCTCTGTGAAAGGAATGTATTTTATTTCCTTTAGAGTGACAAATCTGAGTAATAGAATCTGTTTGGGAAAGTACAGGATTAGGTAGCAAGTATATTTGCATCACAGTGTTTCCATTGATTAGCAGGCTGCTAGTTAAATACTGTGATTTTGAAAACTTTAACCTTCATTTCACACTTGGCTTTTCCCTCATCTCAGAAATGATTTATCAGATAGATTTTCTTGTCCACATATGTAATTATTCTTCTTTGTTGCGGTGAGGTGGTATTGACATTCTGGAGAAAGAAATTATTTGAGGTATTTTCCTGATCCAAAACTGTTTCAAAATGTGTGGACTGTATACAGTTTTGAGTGTGGTTCTGTATGCAATGTATCTCCCTGTACCACTGAGCAAGTTTGTCCTCAACTTCTATATAAGGTAAATATTGAAATCAGAAATAATTTTCTCCTTTACAAGAAGAGCAAGAGTTATGTGATTGACTTTTAACTGAAAACTTCAATTGCCAAATAAGTTCTTGTTTTTAAAAATCTAGAGGTAAGTCTTCCATTTTTCTCTCTTCAGCCCCTGTCCTTTTGGTGGGAGATACTTCACTTCCTATCATTACTATAATTCAAAAAATATCTTACTTCTCCATCCCTCTCTGAAAATTGTAAAAGAATGTCAAAAAGGTTAGAGTTTCACATCAGCCTTCAGTTCCAACTCAGTCTTTTGAATTTTCAGGAAAATTACATTACATTAATTCCTTTTTTGCTTCTGATGTAACAAACTCTTCCTGGCAAAGAAACTGGAGTAAATTCTTTGAAAATTAATATGCATTTCAATTTAATTATTACATGCAGTTTTAGTGATATAGGTCATGACTGCCTCTTATCGTTGTAAAGCAATTAATTCATAATACACAGACTGAGCTCAAAATTAATTCATGTAACTAAAAATGTAAACCTAAAATAAAATGCATTGTGTTTGATCTATGAATTCAATTACAGAAGTATAGAATATATATTTACACCATGCAGTTTCCTAAAATATTGCTTGATACATTAACAGCTTTTAGAAGGTAGAAATGTTGCAAGTATAATGAATATTATGTGGGACCTTCTTAGTGGACTCTGCTAACAGGGTTTTCTAATAGATAGAAAAAGAACTGCCAGTATGTAGCTCTTCTTAACTGTGTACAACTTGACAGAGAAAGTCCGATGCTTCATTGATAATATCTATGGTAATAAAGAACACACCTTTTGCAGAGATCTACATAGTTGTGAAACCAATCTTTTCCACCTCTGAAGGTGACTGTGTGAGAAGCCGTAGGGCACTCCCTATTGCCCCAAATATAAATGAATGAGACAAGTGACAGTGCAAAGGAGGCAGCCAGCATTGCTGGCAGACAATAAGCTCGACCTGGGCTCTGTGTGACCTCTGCTGAGACTCATGTTTCATTGTGGTTAGGGCATTTCAAGCCATCACGTTTCATTTTGTGAAGCGATAATGAACCCAGTAAAAAATACTTGATGTTAAAAGCCCTGAATGACAGCATATGCTTTCTGTCTCTGAACTGTATCTAGTCGCAGCTGTCAGATGCACAGCTGAGAAAATACAGCTCCAGCTGCTGCTGCCTCCCACCTCGTCCCTCCATCACAGACAACATGTAATTTCCTGAATGGGAAGTCACAGAGTGCAGTAGTCATCCTAAGTGCTACTGCCTTACAGCTCTGCTACTCCTGCAGGCAACGCTTCACTTTTCAGGAGGAGTTCGTAAAAAATGGGTCACTTTCCCCGCTAGTAAGAGCTTGGTTCCCTGTTGTCTAAGCATATCTGCATGCATATTCACCATGCTGTCAGCTTGGCAAGCTCCTTCCCAGTAACACCTGGAGAAGGTGGCAGAGGGCTGTGGGAAGGTGTGCAAGCTGCCTCGGGTATTGGATCTGTGTCACCCAGCTCAGCCTGCAGTGAGCCCCAGTTGTATAGTCCTTCTGGGATACAGAGTGCAGGAGACTGGAAGCAGTGCTGCAGTAACACATTATCCCACCTGCAAAACTTAGGTTCTCTTACTGAAAAGTAATTCAAATACCCTGAGAAAACACTGGACTGTACTACGAAAACAACCAGTGAGGATGTCTGGAAGATATTAACCACTCCCTTGTTTGCACTTTTGTCTGAGAAGATCAACTTACTTTTGTTAGAAGTTCAATATGTAGAGAGAGTCTTTTGTATTACTTACTCCATATTATTGCTCCACAGAATATTTGAGGACGCTTCCTCACAAGTTTAGGGTTTTTGCTTTACTGTGAATACAGAAATACTGAATTGAAACCATTCTGGAGGTAGCAGTTGGGATGGTCTCTTGTGAAGTAGAAAAACATGTTAGAATCCCTTCTCTGAGAGAGAGAAACTTCATATTTACACTTTTGGCCAACTTGAGCACCAAGTTATCATCTGTTCAGGTGAGGGGGGCACACAGTTTCTCCTGATGGCAGCATTATAAATCATATAAAACACTTTCACCTTTATTGAGAGAAACAGTGCTGCTCTAGGCTGCTACTCAGGCTGCTCACCCATTAGGGGGATATCATCTCAGTGTGTATTGGTTTGATCTGCAATTTGAAACAGCTAAGCCAGAAACACTAAATATCCTTCTCCAGAAACAAGCACAGACTCAGTTGACTGAGTCTTTGGTTTTCAGGCTGATGAATAAAAAAGAAAATAAATTTTGTGTCTTAAAACTACTTCACATGTTCCTCTTACCCAGGTTTTTTGGCTACAACAGTATTTTTTGATGACTGAATTAATGACAAAATAATCCCCCTAGCTATGGGCTTCAGCACAATGGGGACTGGATCAGGGCATAAGTAAAGGCATTTGGATTTCTGTCCTATGTTAAGTGTCTGTCCAAGGCCACTCCTCCCACCTCAGGGATTTCCAGCTAATCTTGAGAGAAATTTAGCACAAAGCACTGCTGAATTCCAGACAAGAGTGACAAGGATGGTGAAAGGACTGGAGGACAAGCCCTATGGGGAGCGGCAATGGGACCTGGGGTTGTTCAGCCTGGAGAAGAGGAGGCTCAGAGGTGACCTCATTGCTGTTTACAGCTACCTGAGGGGAGGTTGCAGTCAGGTGGGTGTGAATCACTTCTCTCAGGCTGCCAGCACCAGAACAAGAGGACATGGCCTCAAACTACGCCAGGGGAGGTTTAGGCCGGATGTTAGGAAGAGTATTTTCACAGAGAGAGTGATTACTCATTGGAATGGTCTGCCCAGGGAGGTGGTGGAGTCGCCATCCCTGGAGGTGTTTAAGAGAAGACTCGATGAGGAGCTCAGTGACATGGTGTAGATGGTGGGAGGCTTGGATGGATGGAGCGTGGTGCCCATGGTTCCACACTTGTGGGCCTGATCCCTGGGTGGGCGTTCGCTTGGGAGTTGGACTAGATGATCCTGTGGGTCCCTTCCAACTCAGAATAACCTGTGAACCTGTGAATTCAGGGAACATAGTTACTACCTTTAAATAGCCAATATACTGCATTTTTAATTTTTTCTAGAAAATATAGCATAATGTAAATCTGTCAGATCTTTTCCAACCTTAATGATTCTACCAGTTGTGCGTATACCTCCTTTTATTCGATTCACGCTTGGTAGCTCAACTAAACTCATGCTTGCTAAAGAGTTCACTGAAGAACATGGGAAGCAGTCTTTTGGCCATTTTACTTTGTCAGTCGGTTGGACTCTGGTTGGCAATGAGTAAACTTCAGAGAATTCCACATTTACTGAACTATTGAGCACTAATTCCAAAACCAATTAATTTGAACAAGGTCACATTGGATAAGGGAGTTTGCAATTAAACCTCATACAATTACTCAGGATGCCTGAGGAATTGCAGGTTTCCCTTCTCCTGACTTAAAGCTATTTTCAGCTTTCCATTTTTCAAATAAGAGGCTACATAAGGTGACTTTTTACAGCGTGTTTGATATTTAGCCACAAAAGTCTCATTGTGAATTGCACAGTCATGTACTTGGAAACATAAAGGCATGCAAATATGATATTTCACAGAGAAATTGTACTGTTCTATAGCACAGCTACCGCTGCAGACCCTAAATGGACTGATTCACTGCAGGAAACATACCACATACTTCTGGGAGCACTTAGGCATCCTGGGTTAATACTTTGAATCTGTGCCAATTTATATGCCTGTACTGTGAGAATAAATTGTACACTGACATACATATAGTTCTACACTTGGATATTCACACATCATTTTCATTGCTCTGGGTGTACCTGGGGGCCACAGATAGTCTTTAATTCTTTAGACGTATGGAAGTTCTGCTGTTCAATAGCAGCTCTATGTGATGGAAATGGCCCAGGGAGTCACTGGGATGAAGGTGACACAAACACTTTGGTTCAAATAGTTCAACAGAGGATGGCAGGGGGCCGTCACAAATGTTCATAAGTCTGGAATTCCCTGAGATGGAGTAACATGGTGCTAATTGAGGATGCCTGGCTTCTTCAGGCTGATGAGGCATGAAAACCGTTGGAGCAGTAGCCAAGAGCTTTTCATAAATATCATTCCCTGTTGTACAGATTATCTTCAAAGATAAAAAATAAAACCTTTGACTTCCATCTATGGTTAGTCTAAAAAATGTGTAATGAGTATTTCTCCTTTGCTCCTGCTGTTCTGTGTTTGACATAATTCCTCCATAACCCAGTGGATTTGCCAGACAGCTGGTTCTTTCTTTATTAAAAGGACACCCCTACTCACTCGCCTGGCAGAATTTGGCTTTAAGCTATTCTGTTCACAGTTTTATCAGCTTTGTTTTCTGTATGATATGAGGAAAAAAGACTTTATAAGAAAAAGAAAACATGGAAGGAAGGCGATTTACTGCTCATTGTTTGAAGCCTTCCTGATGTGGTAAAAGCTAACAGTGCCAGACATAAATCTCAGCCCAGCTATTTAGCCTGAGGTTGCCAGAGGGATTTGTCCTCTGGTGGATCTGTGAAGCTGTGGAAAGCTCAAAGGGTGAGCGAAAAAGAAGGTAGGACCCCTCTCCTGCCAGTACTTTTCCTTCTAGGTTCCTTCATGAATGAAAATAACCATGAGTCTTCTCAGAAGCTCTGCGTGTATTCAATCTTGTTTTTTTCTTGAAGGCATATATGTCAGGAGTCATAACAATGATATATGCACTGGAACTACAATCCTTGCTGTGCTGAGTATACAGGTATCATTTGATCCATTTCTATGTCAGGAAATTTATTCATTCTGAGATCTACCCTAGAAAGGCAACTGATAAACTTGATATCTAAAATGTACTTGAAAGACTTTTTTCAAGGAATCGAAGAAAATAAAGATACTGGTGACATTCCTAGGGTGTAACCAGACAGAATTAGCCTATGACCAGACAGGTTGGTTGAATGGTGTAGGGTTTGCCTCCAGATCGAGACCACTAAACAGAGATGCTCTTGTGCAATCTATTTGTCTAAGTTCCCATGACAGCAAACTCTGATTAGTTCAAAGACAAGTGGCTGTGGTAGAATTTGAGACTTTAAAAACATCCACACAGGACCTGAAAGAGAATTGCATCATTCTAGATAAGAAGCTCTTGTCTAGACAGGAAGGCCTAGGACCTCTGAAACACTTGTAGGTACCTATGTTTTGATGAGTTTGGCTAGGACTGAATACAGTGTATGGATTTTACTATGCACCAACAGAGAATCAACAACCTCTAACCTACACTGTGGTGTCTTATGGTCACCTGAGAGCCCCTTGATGCTTATCAACAAAGTCTGTACTTGCTGTAAGGCCAAGGTTCAGTCTCAGTATATAGTCCATTAAAATATACACACTGGAAACCACAAATTACCAGAGCAATCCAAGCAGCTGACTACTACTCCTCAAGGGCAACTAGAGGGCATACCCAGGGTTAGGGAAGATACTGAGTTTGAAGAGAGTAACCTATTCATTGGCTTTCTCAGACTGAGAACAGAATATCAAGGCCATATCAATTAGTCATGATTTTTGTATGCATTTCTTTATCTTTTGGGATATTCCTGTGTCCAGAAAAATATGTCTATTTCCACTCTATCACTCCTTTTCTGAATTAAAAAAAAGTATACAAAAATTCATCTCACATGATACAAATATCAAAAATGTAGCTGTCAAAGGCAGTCACATTAATATCCTATTATAGACAATGAATATATATCTTCTTTAGACCTTAGTATCTGTTATAAAAGAAGTGATCCTCTGGACAGCCCTATTTCTCTCCGTTGCCTATAAAAATAATCTACATTGTATGGCTCGGTAACATTCATAAATCTGAGGCAAAAGTCAAACCTATTCAAATTGCATTATAGGATGAAAACAAATATTAAATCCTGTTCCCAGTGAAAACAAGGATAACTGAGAGAGCCATGATCTGACTTAGAGGGCTGAGAGATCAAAACCCAGCTGCATCATTTTCTGCACCTAAATACAGGGCTGGGAGCCTCTGAGAAGCTTTTTTAGCACTGTTTTTGGTACTGATACTGACTCCATCTGCTTCTTGGGTGAAATGATTATTTGATTTGATAAAAAATTGCACTCTGAGATTGTGTCCAGACTTGTAGCTGTCTGTGGATTAATTATTTAAATGCATTAAATTATCTCTAGTTAAAATATTTTGTAATTGCTTAAGTTCCTTAATGTCAGATTATTATCATATTGTAGTGTTAAAATTATGCAACATTTCCTCTTCATATTTTTCTCATCCTATTCAGCTTAGAATTCCATACTGTAAGTTAAACAAAATCACAAGCTGCCCATAGTTACTGTAAGAAAGAGAATAGAAAACATAAAAACAAAACAAATTATAAGCCCGCCTAATATGTTCATGATGACATTTAGGAGGCTGATGGAATTTGATTGAATTAAATGAGAAGAGTGTGTAGGAGTTCAAGAAGAAATTTTGCTGACAAACATTTTCAAATTTTCTATTTTATTTCGGTGTGAAAAGAGTAACACAACAAGAGAGATTTTTAGTTTTTGGAATTCTTTTTTGTCTTTGTCTCCTACTGTTTCAATGATGTGACAAATGCAATCTGTATTCCTGAAAAGCTGCACAGACATTCTGAAAATGAAATATAGTTAAAGAAACGTTTTTCCTTCCTGCAACCAAAAACTGAGATGGTGTTTTTTCATGGAGTATTTTAGAGGCACATAGGAACTGTTTAGAAGAGCAATACAGCTGTCGGCACTTTGCTGTGCCATCTACAGGATGCTGGTTAGGCTATAATTTCTTGCTAATTAACTGATCTAAAATAGAACCCTTTGTAACCAGTCCATCAGCAATCTATGAGGTTTGTGTTGCCCACATCTCTTTTAATTTTGGCAAAGGTCTACAGTTTCTGATCTTGATGTCTTGTTTGATTTGCATTTCTGTTTTGAGACTAACATTAATTACACTGTCAAAACAGATTTTAACATTTATGTAACATGGAGCTGCCTACAGACCTAAGTTTCCTCAATATGGAGGTAACATCTTGCACACTGAATGACTTGATTACAGTAATTCCTTTTATATTTTTCTTCTCCTGAGAGACTGTTCTGGATACTTTGTCCCCAGCTTTTTCCAAATTTAGTGGTCACATTTCCGCTTAATTGTTAGCTTCTTGTACAAAATCAGATAGGTGTACAGAACTTAAGCCTAAAGGGAGCTACTCTAAATATTGAGACTAACCTGATCCATGCACAGATTTTTAGGGTTATTTTGAAAGAAATCACTCATCCAGTAATTCTGCCTTAACCCTGGTAAATTCTTGTTGAGGTCACATGTCATACTAATTATTTCAGTCTTTTTTCACGAGTGCCCTATAAATTGTTTAACATAGACATGTCAAAAACATATGCCTCCTCAAAAATAGCTTTTATTTGGAATTCATTTGACAGTAGAGTCTCAGTGATATGCTATTTTGAAAAACTCTTTTAAAAAGTTTCATGTAAGAAACACAATTCTTGTCTACGCGAATAATAAGTTAATATAATGGCCCATATCCTGAGTTCGTGTGAATTGGTCTGATTCCACTGACTTCAATATCAACATCTTTAGTGGGATTAACAGCATAGCCTAGTCCAGTGCCTAAAACTGTGCAATTAATTTAAAAACTATCGAAATACAGAAGGTTTGCTTTTCATACCTCTGTGGAGCTACAAAGGGCCAAGCTAGTACTGGCTGCTCTGTAGTAGCTTTAGCAGAAGGGATCAAGAACCAGGAAATTAAGTTGCAGTCACTAATGCAGGCAATTCCTACTTGGGTTTGCTTTACCACCCAGCTGACTGGGGATGTGGAGCAGAGGAGATGAAGCTCCTACCTTTCCAGTAAACACAGGAAAGAGAATACAGAAGAGATGTTCCAGTGCATACCAGGAGAGAGGACAGAACTTTTGCCTGGAGTTTCTCACCTCTTTAGGCATTTCGTAGAACCATAGAATTGTTATGGTTGGACAAGACTCCCAAGCTCATCGAGATCCACCTTTGACTGAACACCACCATGTCAATCATAAACTAAATCATGTATACTGAAATATAAAGTGCCAGGCCTAGCTGTTTCTCAAACACTTGCAGGGATGGTGACTTTTAAAATTAGATGTCCTGATCCGAGGTGGTTGTCCTTGATTCTCTTTATGGCTGACAGAGAAAAGCACTGGATGATTCATTTCCTGGTAAAATAAGATGGGTGAGAATTGCCCCCAGAATTGGTTATTTTTCTCACAGTAGTTCTAGAAGAGATCAGACAACTAACTTAGACCTGGATGACAGTTTTTTCAGTGACTAATGTGAGATGAGATGGATTCCCATGTATAGTTCTCAAAAACTGTCTTGAAAGTATGTTGTAATTTACTGTTACTAAAAGACCCTACTTAAAAATGCAGCATTTCGTCCCCATGGACTATGGCAACATGAGACCACCAATTAACCTTTGACTCTAGGGTATAACAAATATCCAGGTTTAGCTAATCACAAGACATGTAAAGTGATCCAACAGGAATAATAGTTATAAAGTTACAGAGGCCTACTACCCAGACAATGCTTTGGGTTATGTAGTTTAAATAAAATGCAGTCCATCATATAAACTGTGCTGGTAAAACTCATCTGGGTGACGGCAGTCTCTCCAAGAAAACCTCTCATAAAAATTTCACTATGAATATAACACAGTTTCTTACTTCTTAATATAGAAAGGAAAAAACAAAATCTTTTCACAGATATCCAAGCTCAAGGCTCTTTACTGAGAAACTGTCTGGTCTCTTTACTGGCTAGGATTCATTGTGGGGGGCTGAATGAGAAAAGGGAAGAAGCAGGAAGATAGGTTAATAACAAAAGTATCTCTCTGATTATGTTTGAGGGAAATTTATTCAAAATTCAATTAGAATAATTATCTTAATTAAAACCAAAATTATCTCTTGAATTTCAAGCACTGTATGACATTGGTAAGTTTTAATGACTACTTTTGCATGGTTTGAATATCCTTACAATTAAATAAAAAACAACCTCCTCTCAATTACCTTACAAATGGAGAAACTTGAAGAAGGAAAACCCTCAGAAATTACAAGATCTTTCACGACCATAGGTGTGGACCTATCCAGGGAGCAGCAAAGAAAAGGGCTGGAGAGCACAGAACTATAAGAGACACATTTCCCTCACTTGCCCTACACTGATATACAGCTGATGTTCCAACTAAGTGCAAAGTGGATGTGTTTGAGAAGTACTCTGAAAGAGTTGCGTTTACATTCAGTTAGCAATGCCTAGGGTCTGGTAATGAAGCAAAACTTTGGTTTTTTCTGTGCAGCCTGATCACATACTATTCCAGCATTCAAAAGAGAAAGTAGACCCCAATCATCAGTGTAGGTCTTTGAGGTATCCACTGATGGTACACATTGAAAATGGCAGACGTGGATCCAAAGACTGATTTAAATGGCAGGTTTGGAATAAAAATACACTGATTTGCCTCAAGCTTGCCCCCCTCACTCTGATAGATCACTTTTTCTTAATTAAATACCAGAGGCTACACATGTCAAAACTAAGCATTTCTAAATCTTAATATTATGACTGAACTTTAAATGTTTTACTGATTCAAGAAGGGAATCTCTTACTAACATTTCAGAATTTGACTTTAAGAAAAGCAGATTTCCTTCATACAATTAAACTGGTCTGTTTGACATTACTGTCTCCATTTAATGCTGTTTGGCATTGGAGACCAGTGTAAATGGAAGTTGTAAGGATATATAAAAAGTTGTGCTCCAACACCTTCTCTTTTAAATACAGACTTGTATTCTTATTTTATGGCATCTGTGGCTTGGTAGAAAAATCATCAGAGTTAATTCCTTTTGTGAGATATAAACTCTTTTAGTGTCTGAGATTTTCTTTTCTCCAAAGTCCTCTTTGATTTCTTAATAATCATTCCTTTCTTTTTTTTTTTTTTTTCTGAGAATTAACTGTTGTGCATTCATATGTATGTTTTAATTTATTTTAAGAGTAACTCAGAGGTTCTAATGACCATGATGGAGCACAGTGAAGAGATTTCAGGGCATTTCAAGGAGAGTGATGTTACCCGGGACTTTCAAAGCCTTTGAATAGAATAGTATACACCATGGTCAAAAGATTATTCCAACAACTAGGTACTGTCTTGATACAGAATGGAATTTGATCATGGCCTTTCATTGTGAGAAGGTCTCTTTTTCTCTTCTGAAATGGTTTCGGGGTTGGCATTCACCTTCCCTGCACAAAGCAGATCTAGCACCAGCCTGGGTGTCCGCATCGTGTTTCTCTTGATGCTGTGGTTCCTCAGTGAAGCCCTGTCTTGCCTGGAGCAACATGCCCCTGGGAGCTCTGCCTCCAGGGCAACTCCATGCTCCCTCTAGATTAATTATTCTCCTTCTGAATAAACCTCCTTACAAAACAGAAAATCCAGTTTACTCCTGTCATATGTCATAAGGGACAACCGTTTCCTTTAATTGATGATGCCTTCATGTAAATTCATCATCCAGTTAACTTTGTGATCTCAGTCTAAATAATGTTATTTTGACTAAATGCTTAATGGTTTTATTGATTTGTAAAAACCCCTCAGGTGATTCTATGTTGCAAATGATTCAACAGCAGTGTTTTATTAAAAGGCTGCCTTTTGAAAGGTATTCTGAATGTCACTTACGGCCACTGCTATTTCATCAAATATATCACATCTCTCCTTCTGCCTTGTGTCTGTGAACGTCTATGGCTAACCCGGAGTTATATCTAAATTTAATTATTTTAGTAATTTTATTTCTAGTACGAACAATGTTGGCACTGAAATATGGGCAGAGTAACTGACTTGTTTCTGTGGATATATCAACAGTAACCCTAAGCAAGTTTAGACAAATGCAGTGTAGATTAAGAGGAATATTCTGCTTCCAGCTTTATCAGTTATTTTAATAAAAATCCCATTACTTATGAAATATCAGGAAATAGTCCTTGGATTTGTATTGTGTGTGTCCGAACTGCGAAACTGCCACATCTCCAGTGCTGGTTTGTCTTCCTGGCTACTCTGTGATAATGCCATAGTGCCTGTGTTGGTAGTAGGATGGCAACAGGTTAGGTTAGGCTAGGTAACAGTTTGACTGGATTAGATTGGTAATAGGGGATAGGTTGGACTTGATGATCTCTAAGGTCTTTTCCAACCTTACTGATTCTGTGATTCTGTGATTCTGATACCCTGGTTCTGACTGGTGCTGCCTGGCTGGCACATACAACACACAGGCAAAATTACTGTGGTTTAAAGAATAGGTCGTTTGTAGCCACTTATGTGCCCAATTTAGCACTGATAGGCAATCTTGTATATGTGAAGATTGGTTAGCAGTTAAGGTACCAATCTTTGGGAAACTAATTTGACATTTTACACTTTTTCCTGACTTATTGACAAACGAATGCATCTTATGCTGTGTTGCTACCTGCTCATTACTCCTGAACAATTTATAACTGATTTAAATCATTGTTTAATCTGGCCCACTATGTAGCAGCACAGAACCATTTTGTTTCTCTCCCTTTCTCTAACAATGTACTTCCTTGAAGGAAAATCCAGTGGAGCCAAGTGCACATGTTTGTGTTGAAGTGAGGCAAGTACCTGGACAGTTAATACCCTGATTCAAATGGAGGTCTGAAATAGCCATATGGTTTAGAATTAGAACTGTTTTTGCCATTTCTATGTTTTTGATTTAATATTATAAGCTAATAGATGGAGATAGACTGTATCTTACAAACTTATTTTTCCCACTTTATTAAAACAGGAAAAAATAAATTCTGCTTTCCATATCAGGCTAGCATTTGAATACAACTGTGCTTAGTTTATTCATGAAAAAGGCATATTTGCCTTTTGTGTCATCTACTTTCTTTTTCTTTGCATTTCAGAGCAGCAATAGATTTTACAAACTGATTAACACCATGGCAGAAGGATATTGCTTTTACTTTGCTGAACTTCATTGCTCAGTGTCAGGACTGGTGAAAGATATACCAGGAGTGTTCAGCATATGCATGCTAAAACCATTTAGAAAACTAAAAAAAATCAGGAATCTTTGATCATCTTCTGTGAGCACCAGAAATAACAGACGTTTATTCAGGATTGATGCTTTATATGCCCAAACATGGAGCAGGTCTCTGTGTCTGCTGAAGTCCAAAATTCAGTCTGAAGCTATTCTGTGGCATCTCTGCCCTGCTGGTTCTCTGCTCTTGCACACCTCTGCCTCGTGATGGGTCTTACCTCCACCGCTGTGGTGTCTCTGACACCCAGCTTGTCTGACTGAAGGCAAGGATCTTCCATCCCAGCCTTCTTGTTTCCAGTTCAACTTCCATCACAAGTGCCCTGTATGGAGCTACTGGGTCCCTGTCCTTGGCCAGGACTCAGTACCCCAGGGCTGCCTTGCCCAGCTCCAGCCCTCGTTGTGGGACAGGCAAAATCTACAACAGTTTGCAGAGTGATGGACCAAAAAATGGGGAAGACACAAAGCTGCACTGTGGAGTTTTTATATACTTACTTTGAACTAGTAACTACTAAGGCTTTTTTTTTTTTTAAACAAAAGGATGTAAAGCTCACAAGAGCTCCTGTCCACCAGCATATGAAGGGGATGATAAATAAAAAGTTCATTTTCTATTAGGAAAAGGTAACATTTCTTTCTATATATAATGCTTGATACGTACAACTGCCAGAGCCAAGAATTGGACATGATAGAAAAACATGTTACTGTTGAATGCTTGGAATATTCACAGATATAACTGTTAATGAAAAAAAAATTGAAATTGACAAAAAAATTCATGCTTCAGACCTTACGGCAATGCTTATTTACTAGAGACCAAAACCCAAGCATGAACAGTAAACTATGGATTACCGGGTTACTTTCTCTTTTTCCCAGCCCCTAATCTATTATCACAGAATCACAGAATCACAGAATCAGTAAGGTTGGAAAAGACCATAGAGATCATCAAGTCCAACCTATCACCCGTTACCTAATCTAATCTAGTCAAACCTGTTACCTAACCTGACCTGTTGCCATCCTACAACCAACACATCATCCTACCTATAACACACTACCCTAATATCTAGGTCATGTCACCAAGAACTTCATCCAACCTTTTCTTAAACACCTCTAGGGACGGTGACTCCACCACCTCCTTGGGCAGCCCATTCCACTGAGAGATCACCCTCACTGTGAAAAAGTTCCGCCTAATGTCAAGTCTAAATCTCCCCTGAGATTATGTAGTCATCTCTTAAGTCAGCAACACATACCAAGTTTGTCTGAGAAAAGTCTTGGTGACATTATTCATCTAAGTTATCCCCTTTACTTTACTAGAATCACTTGAGTGATTAAAGCAAATAGAATTTAGTGGCAATTTGGTCACAAAGGCATGTCTCCATCCTCTTACCTGATTTTTATTAGTCTCCAATTAGTCCCAGATTTCTGTGTCTCTGAAACTATTTTTCCAGATATGAACTCATTAACTGTGTAGAGATGGATTTTTTTTATTCCCTGCTCAATATTTGATCTCTGTGACTGTATCTTAGGAATTAATTGGATTTCTTTGTGCCATATTTCACTGTAAATATGTAGCTAGTTTTTCACAAACTTCAAGCCTTTCTCCTGATTTATTCTGCCTGTTGAATATCTGTGGGATTTTTAATTCCTCTTTAGTGTTCATGATCAAATGCTTGCCAGAATACTTTACTTATTCCAATACTTGGTGGCTTTAAAATGTGTCACCTCCCTGAAAGAATCAGAAATTTCTAGAATAAAATATTCAATCCTGGAGGCCTAAAAGAAAGGAGGGGGGAAGAGAAGCAAGTGGTTTTGGTTTTGCCACAAGGAGAATTTTT
>WEKX01013699.1:183792-232669 GCA_013390025.1 Pitta sordida | reverse complement strand
AGGTTGTACATCCTCTTTTTCTCCCCCAGCTCCTTCAGGAGCTCTTTGCTCATCCAGACTGGCCATCTGCCCCTCCGACTCACTTTTCGGCACATTGGGACCGCCTGCTCCTGTGCCTTCATGAGCTCATTCTTAAAGTATGTCCAGCCCTCCTGGACCCCTCTGCCATTAAGGGCTTTTTCCCATGGTACCCTCTCAATCAAGTTCCTAAACAGCCCAAAGTCAGCCCTCCGAAAGTCGAGCATGGAGGTTTGATTTTTGCCCCTTCTTGGCACATAGCCGATCGAGAACTCTATGATCTCATGATCGCTGCATCCCAGATTTCCTCCAACCACAATGTCACTGACTAACCCTTCCTTATTGGTAAACAACAGGTCAAGGACCGCCCCCCCCCGGTAGGCTCATTCACGTGTTGCATTTCTTGCTACAATCTCATATTAGCTGGACATGCATCCCATTTTCTAAACTCTGGCATGTATTGTTAGCAGAAAGGTATTTATTAAAAGACCAGAGGAATTTTTCAACCTGTTTTATGATATTCTTGTGGTAGTTAGCACTTACTGTGCCACGTCATGTATTTGCGTAGTCCAGATGTTCTGCTGGATAGTAGTGGAGTAGTAATACGGAGCTCTCTGATGAGGCACAAAAAAATCTCTCAAGCATTAAAGTGTAGGTTTATTTTAGTGGATTTCTAAAAATTAATTTGAAAGAGAATGTTTTTTGTCTGATGAAAGTATTCCATCAGTTAAGCAAAACAGCAGCAGTGAGTACTGTAGTTTCATTTGAAGTATTTTTCCTACTTTGAAGCCACTGCATACAAATTAGATCTCCGTGTACCTAAGAATGGTTATTTGAATTCACTATTACATGTACTTGATCTAGTGTCAAATGTAGTGTTTTCTACCTTCTTATACTGTTGTTATCACTGAGAAGCCTATGCAAGAGAGAAAGGGTGAATTATTTCCCTTCCTGTACATCATCAGAGAGATTGTTTATTAAATTCTAATAATAGAATAAATTTGTTTTAGCGGTGAAAACCCATTGAGGGCAGTGAAGTCACATAGGAAGAGATAATGTGGCCTGAAGGACTCTTACTACTAATGTTTATGAGAGAGGAGCAAAAGTCACCGGGTTAAAATCTGTTTTCTTATGCATTGAATATATTAACTTCAAGTATCCCTTAGAGACAGTATGTATAGAAGCTTAGACTGGAGTTTTTATATTGCAGTGTTCATGTTTAAGAGCCGAATAATGCTTTTATAAAGAAATAAAGGTTGGTTTTAAGTAAAGTTATCAGCTAAAAAAGCGTAGTAAATACTTTGAAGGAATAATTTAGTTCTTGCATCCTTTTTTAGAATGACTGCCGATGAACAAACTAAGATTGATTATAACAAGCAAGTTATTTGCAATAGTGATTTGCATTTATTCAAACAATTCTGTGTTAATATAATTTACCTGTGGGTCATTTATTACCAAGGCAGTGCCAGTATCTGATAATTAATTTTTAAATTTTGAGCTGCATTGGACATCAGTGACTGATTACAGAGGATTAATAGTACTGTCTGCTTCCTGTATTGGCAGAAAAGAACATGGAGGGGGATGTTATGTCTTTGTGAAAGGTAAGGCATAGAATCATGGAATCATAGAATATTCTGAGTTGGAAGGGACCCACAAGGGTCATTGATAAGAGAGAAATAATTTCAAAATGCTCCATTACATTTTCTATAATATTATAAAACCTTGTGGTCATAAGCCCATAAAACCACGTTTCATGGCATAAAATGCCAATCTTTAAAGAATTTTTAGTTATTTGTTCACAGTGAGAGAGTAAGATAATGCGTTGTATTAGATCTACTCCTTTCTTCTACTTTTGGTCAGTGACTGACTATTTTTTTCTTTCCTATTCCATGTCAGACTCCCTCATAACCACAGAGAGATTTCATTTTGCTTTACTGAAGTGGTGGGCCAATCTGCAAATATTAAGACTTTTGGAACCCATGCAAGCATTAAAACAATAGTGAGTTAAGGAGATTAACAATAGATTTATTACCACTTATTTGAGTTTCAAGAGCCACACGATCAAGTAAAATGTATTACTTTTTCTCCTTTTTTCATTTGAATCTAGCCTGGCCAATCTGATTAAAGAGTTTCCTGCTGTTTTCTAGCAGGAGTCTTTATAATATCTGTCATTCAGAAATGTAATATATTTGTTCTTTCTTTTTTCTTTATGAGTGCAAATTATTGTCTCATTTACCATTTTTACTTGTATTGGCATTTACTTCAATTTTCCATTTTGTTGATTACTACAATACTTGCAATCCTAGATTGCACACACACACGCAAAAATAAGCATCCATCTGCTGCTAAGTGAGAAAACAAAAGTATTAAAATATCAAGGCAATCATCAGGTCATTCAGTTAGTTAGTCTTGGTAAACTGGAGGGAAGTATAATTTGGCAAGAGTTTATATTTAGAGGCAAGTAATATAATATGTATTTTGAAACCCGGGCCATAATTTTTCTGATAATTTTGTTTTGGATAAAATCTTAGAGCGTATGACTTCATTTATACCAGTTGCATATTGGATAAATTATTCAGGATTATTTCTCCAGGTGAAATGCCAGTAAGAGTGCACTTGAAAACAGATAGTTGAAAAAGACTTTTTCTTGATGTGTTGCAACAACAGAAAGATACCAACCCATCCAAAATATAAAAGGTAAATCTGCTTCCACACATCAAAAGCAGAGTTCAATAGAAGACCGAATATTTACTACTAAACCAAACAATGTAGCTGGCAAGAACAGATATGCTTTTGATATGCAGTATGTAAGAAGAGGTTGTGTTGCAAGTCTATCTGCTTTGCTCCAACATCAATTGGGCAAATTGATATTCTCCACAGGGACCTTGTGTTGTTTATATCTTTAGACCATTATGTTTCCAACAGCACTATGTCTGAGCTGCTGATACATCCTTGTGGAAAGCAAAAGTGCATTCTCTGTCTGTTGGCTGTTGCTCACCTCCAGAGTGTTACTAGCCCTGTGTTAGCCCCACGAGTATACCACTGACTTTACTTAGCCTATTTCTGTGTTCAGACATCTGTCCTCCAACTCATCCCCCAGGATTCACCCAGTAGGTCCCAAGGAGCGTAGTATGTAGAAATGGTCATCCTAAGGATAAAGGAAGTGCAGTGCTTTAGAAAGAATTGAAGACAACATCTGGCATAGGTGGAGATGTCAACTTGGCTTTGTCTGACTTTGTCTCAGGTATGAACTGGCACACAATGTCTTGTCCTTCCATGCATACCCCCATGTGGGTACGCAGGAGGCCCTGATAAATCCTGTGTTCCCACCTGCTCAGCTTTATCAGCCTGGCCATCCTTTCCCTTGCCCAACCTTACGGGTTGTAATCCTGTGGAACCTGTATCTACACTACTGACACCATCATCTGGAGTTGCAGTTCATTTGAACAAGTTTAACAATCTCAATTAACAACCTTGCAAGTGAAAGGAATGATGTTGGTCCTTTACTTTGGACTCAGTCTACTAGAATGATTAAATACAATAGAATCATAGAATGGTTTGGGTTGGAAGGGCCCTTAAGGATCACCTAGTTCTAACCTCCCTTCCATGAGCAGGGACACCTTACACTACACCAGGTATCTCAGAGCCCCACCCAACTTAACTATGAACACGCTTCCAGGGATGAAGCATCCACAGCTTCTCTGGGCTATCTGTTCCAGTGCCTCACCATACTCACAGTAAAGAATTTCCTTCTAATAGGTATCTAAAACTATTCTCTTTCAGCTCAAGGCCATTTCCCGTTATCCTATCACTACATGCCCTTGTGAAAAATCCCTCTCCACCTTTCTTGTATCTCCTTTAGGTACTGGAATGAACAACCCCAACTCTCTCAGCCTGTCTTCATAGGTGAGGACTTCCAGTCCTCTAACTGTCTTCATGGGCTCCTCTGAACTCACTCCAACAGGTCACTGTCCTTCCAACGGGGTCCTCAGAGCTGGACGCAGCACTCCAGGTGGGGTCTCAAGAGACCTTCTTTTGATGCAGCACAGGATGTGGTTGGTCTTCTGGACTGCAAAAGCACTTTGTCAGTGCAGATTCAGTTTTTCATCCACTCCCAAGTCCTCCTCTCCAGGGCTGCTTTGAATCCACTCATTGCCCATCCTGTATCCATGTTCGGGATTGCCTGTAGCCTTGTT
Source organism: Pitta sordida (assembly GCA_013390025.1). Lineage (NCBI taxonomy): Eukaryota > Metazoa > Chordata > Aves > Passeriformes > Pittidae > Pitta > Pitta sordida. The sequence continues at coordinate 228,455 of WEKX01013699.1, read as the reverse complement.
GAACCTCATGAGATTTTATGGACCCACCTAGCAATGCTGCCCAGGTCCCTCTGGATAGCATTCCTTCCCTCCAGCATGTCAGCTGCACCACACAACCTGGCCAATCTGTTCCAGTGCATGGTGAAGAAGTTCTTCCTCATATTCAGGTGGAACTTCCGCATATCAGGTTTTACTTGTTACCTCTTGTCCTATTGCCTGGCACCACTAATAAAAGCGTAGGTCCATCCTTTTGACACCTTCCCGTCAGATTCTGATATACATTGATAAGATCCCCTCTCAATCTTCTCCTCTCCCTTTGACTTCACTCTTCAAAAGATGTTCACGTATATTTAATCTCTTATCACAGTAGTCAAAGCTTTGAGTGTAACTTGCCTCTCTGCTCTTCCTAAAAAGTCTATCTGATTATCTCATTCTTGCCCAGTTAGTTGATGAAATGAAAAACAATCTGTCTCTAATGAATATGTTTTATATGCAGCTTTCCTCATATCACTGAAAGGCCTAGGTGAGTGCCTGGGCCCTCAATTAGACTTGAACTTGTTATTTAAGGCTCTTTTGAACTCCTCTATGGTATAAATAAGGCTGTCTTTCCTGATAGATATTATTGTGGTAAGAAACTGAACCTTATGGCTGCTGTACTTAGACCTATATTCTTGCGGGAGAGGGTGACCCTCCAAGCAGCTTAAGCTTCTCACTCATGTTGCAGCCAAGACCCACCTTCACTAGGAAACCAACTTGCCTGGTTTTATTGTTGCTTGGTTTTGCTTTTTTCCCCCCAAGGTGCTGCCTCTGTGGTTGAGGCTTTTTTCCCACTACCAACGTCAAGAGGAATATTTCTTTTTATACTGACAACACCAAGTCCTGGAGACTGTTACTGAGTCTGATATTTTAGTTCTTCAATGCACTGCCCATCCAAGTTAATATAGCCAGCTTGCGTGCAGCTGCCAAGGTGAAAACAGATGGGAGCATATGCTGTCCCCTGGCCCTTATGCAGTGTAAACTTGCTGGGAAATGTGTCTTTCCCTGACAGTTGCCATACTGATAGTCAGAGATTTTGCATATCTATGCCTGATGCTACACTGTACAGTTCAAGCATGCCATTAAAATTCACTAGAGGTTTCTTGCACTAGCTGTGGTCATGAACATCTCCAAGACTGCAGTTCTGGGCTCCCCAGTTTAAGGGGGATGTTGAGCTGCTTGAGAGGGTCCAGAGAAGGGCAACGAGGATGGTGAAGGGACTGGAGGGCAGGCCCTATGAGGAGCGACTACAGGAACTGGGANAGACTCACACACATGCAAATGTGAACATGTACTAATTGCTTTCTGAAATTCCCTTCCATGTGAATGTTAGGGAATATTTGTTCCCTAGGCTACGGTTAGGCTATGGGTTAGAGGTAGAAAGAGAAGTTACCAGCAACTGGCTTCTTCAAGAAGAATAGTCCACATGTGCACTCACTTCCCTCTCTCCTTGCCCCTTGTCTCTGCATCCTTTCAGGAACCTGGTGGGATTGCGACTGTGCAGCTGAGAGGCAGCTGCATAAAGCATCAGGCTCTTTCCAGAGGTGCCTGTGACTGCTGCAAGAGGAGAAGTTTTCTTGTCTTCATCATTGGATATATTCTTTGAATTCACAAATGGAGTGTGCATATTGAAAAACTGGTGGCTGATATTATTTTTTTTATTTAACAGTCAAAATATAATTCGAAAGTTCTGCATTCTTTCTTTTTTTTTCCTGCCTCTCCCTTGTTTCAGTATAATTTGCATACTGCAGCACTCTGTCACTGTCAAAAACTTGGGGGTGGTGTGGTGGTGGGGAGTGTTACATAAAATCCCACAGAAACTTGCAAAAGCAATGTAGTCTCAGTCATGAAGAAAACTCTACTGTGAATATATTTTGGTAAGTGTATTTCAGATGGGAATACTATAAAAAGTGCATAAATTACCTGCTTGATATAGCATTTTCGGAACTATGATATGAAGGAAGGTGAGATAGGGCATTCTACCGTATCCCTCACGTCATGTAATGGGTTTATATTTGTCAACACAGTTGTCAATAAAATTTCATTGCACCACCATTTCTTTTTATCACTTGCAAGCTTATGGGGCTACTTGAGATTCTCTTTTATTCCGCAAATCAAGGACTATAATGAGTCTGATTTATCATAGCATAAAAAGGGGCCATCCTGTAGATTCCTCGTTCTAAGAACACCCCTTTCAGACCAAGCTTACTCCCTGCTTCTACCAAACTGAGTAACTGCATCTGCTTAGGTCTGAAATAGGGAATTATATAGCAGCATAGAAATACTTGTGCAAAGCTTTAATAAGGCACCAAAACAATGATACCAGGCTGAATACGAATTGCATTTAGTTTACTGCATTAGGTGTTTCTTAGCAGTAAGAGATGAAATACACAGTAATTCCTCACCTCTTCGCACCTCAAATTTTGTGGCTTCACCTCTTCACAATTTTTTTTCCAGCAAAGATGCCATAGACTTCACTTGATTCTTCGTGGTGTTCTTCCATGTCACATGAGCATGGGACAGCTGCACGTGCACAGAGTGCCTGTGCCATGCCAGGGGACGGGACTGCCATGCCCCATGGGGCAGGACAGACACACCCCTCAGGACACGGCACCAGTGCCTGCAGGTGCCACTCACTCATGGATCGGCTTATGAGAGTGTTGTAAAAATTCATAAAATTCTAGGGAAGCTTTATACACACTGTGTCAAGCTGGTACCAGGGCCACAGGGGAGCAGGGAATCAGCAGCTGCTCATCCCACGGCTGCAGGCTCCACTAATGCCAGGCAAGACCTGGTCCCCTCAGCTACATGGCTCTGCCCATGTCCACTGCGAGCGGGGTGGTGCCTTTACCCTGCGCTGGTCTCGTTTGTGGGTAGGGTGGCCCTGATCAGCCCGTGCTCGCTTGCCCTGCTGCCACGCCGGGCCAGGACAACATGGGGGTGGTACCAGCTGCCCACCCCTGCTCGGCATGCCCCAGCATGGTGGTGAAAGTGTCCCTGTGCTTGCCGGGGCTGAGGCGTCAGGGCAGTGAGCGTGGCTTATTTTCATATGTATGTGTAAAAACCACTCTGCAGATTTCAGCTTTTGCGGCACTCCCCTGGTCCCAAACCCCTGCAAAATTCGAGGGATTACTGTATAATTAATTTTGAATGAGTGGATGTACAAATAGTGCTGAGTTGTTGCTGCTCACTCCGCAGATGTATCTTTTGTGTTGAATTAGGTGGAAACAGCAACTGATTCAGATACTGAAAGCAGAGGCCTACGGGAATACCACTCTGTTGGAATACAAGTGGAAGATGAAAAACGGTAATTCAAGCATGTACAAAAATCTGTTGTCTTTCATAACACAACACACATTTGTAAACAGAGTTAATAACAAGCATCTGTCAAGTGCTACCCCTAAATAATTCACAAAGTCAAAATTTCTTATATGCATGCTTGTCATTTGGTTAAATTTATAGAGGTTACTTAGCAGTTGCTTCATATTTAGCTGAATTTCAGGATTTTAATTGGAGGGAAGGAAGTGGAAGTATTAAACCGAAGTAGTGGCTTAATATAATTTTATTATTGGAAGAACAAATGCAAAGATCTATATATTGGAACAGTCTTCCTTTAATAGGACTCGTCATGCTGATCCTGATTTTCCCTATCTACACAAGGACATACAATGGTTAGGATATAACCCATGGTACCTCTCTCCTAAATTAGAATCAGCTTTTACACCTTTACAGTCCTTTTCTAGCTTTGTAAAGCTGCTGGCCCTTCCACTAACCCACAGGTTATCCCTGGCAGGCACTGCTTGTCAAGCACTGGGACCATTATCTCATTTCAGGCAGCTGTCAGATGGTGTCTGGTTGCTAATTGCCTTTTGCCAACATTGACTACAAATAATTTGAGACAATATCCTTGGATGTGAAAAGATTTTACAAATCATCTTTGCTTCTGTCTCTAACTTTTTAACACAAAGCTTTGCTAAAATGTCATTATTTGGTGTCATATGACAGTAGAAAATCAACCTTTAATGGTTACCCTATAAGACCAAAAATCCTACAATCCAAAGGCTTAAACCTGCTGCGACTATTTCTCTTTTATTCAAGGCTTCTCAAAAGTCCTAACTTAGCACATTTTTAGATTTTATCTAATTACAATTCTTTACATTTGCAGATTTTTTTATATGTACTTTACAGACTTCTATCAGGAAGTTTTAGTTCTGCTAGTTACTTCCAGCTCATTTAGTAATGATACATGGTATTCTGTAGTGCAAGAATAAATCAATATTTGCTTCCAGAGATAATTTAAATGATTTTCTTTTGTATCTTTGCTCAGATCAATTACGCCACTATGCATTTTGATCTTCCTCTCTGTTGTTACTCACTGTCTTATTTTAGAGAAATATGCATAAAGAAAAAATATATAACATATAATCCAAGGAGAGGAACAGAATCTATCCACTTTATTTTGTGCCTTGTACTATCATGTATGTTATTTATATGTCTTAATCTTTTTTATTTCTTCCCTATTCACTAAGGCATGGACGATTCAAGCGCTCAAACAGTGTAACAGCAGCTGTCCAGGCTGATCTGGAACTGGAGGGTTTTCCAGGACACATCACCATGGAGGATAAGGGACTTCAGTTTGGCTCGTCATTCCAGCAGCACTCAGAGCCCAGCACACCTACCCAATATAGTGCAGTGAGAACTGTACGGACACAGGGACTGTTCAGTTACAGAGAAGACTATAGGACCCCAGTAGACACGTCAAACCTTCCACCACCAGAACCCTGGCTAGAACCAGCCATTGAGACAGTAGAGACTGGTCGAATGTCTCCTTGTCGACGGGATGGATCTTGGTTTATGAAGTTACTTCATACTGAAACCAAGAGAATGGAAGGATGGTGCAAAGAAATGGAAAGAGAGGCAGAAGAAAATGATCTTTCTGAAGAAAGTAAGAACATTTTGGTGTCTGTTCTGATTGATGTCTGCTAAAATAAGAAATATGTTAGGATAAAGCTGTGAGCTGTGATTTTTCCTTATCCATACTGTAGGACCAAAAACTCTCTTTAGAACTGTAAGATATAACAATGCTGTCCTGCAACTATCTGCACAAGACAGCGTTTCCCAGAGTAAAGTTTTGTGGAAGTAGTTAAGGAGCCAACTCCAGGCAAGTGCAGGATCAAAGTCTGGTATTAGATACCGCTCAGATGGCAACAGGTTAGGTAACAGGTTTGTTAGGTAACAGGTTTGGCTAGATTTGGTAATAGGTGATAGATGATCTCTATGGTCTTTTCCAAACTTACTGATTCTGTGATTCTGTGATGATGCAGTAGTTCCATCCACAGCTCCAACTCTGACACATCCTTCCCACACACTTGTATGGCTCCAGTGCTTGACCCTTTGCCAGAGCACACAGGGCAGTCCTACATGAACATTGTTTTGCCCTTTTCCCAAAACTTGCAGTTTTTCTTCTTATTATTGATTAGCCATTTTAAAAATGTTTCCATTCATTTACAGGGACTTCAGTCTGTTAGAAAGACAGAAAGGAGTAGTCAAGAACAGTAGTTAAAGCACTTCTGCAGTTACACAGCCATATGCATTATTAGAAAATTCAGTTGCATTTCTTATTACAATTTTGTCAAAAATCACTATTATTCTCTCATGTCCTATGGACACCTTGAGAGGAGTGATGGGATAAAGTGAAAAATAATGTAGACTATTTTGGAACAAGATCCAAACCAGCACTAATGATAGTAATATATCAAAGTGGTCCCAGCACTCAGTAGCCAGCTCCCCGTGACTCCCTTTGAGGTCAATTATCCCTGTTCTTCAGGCTCACTTTTATAAATATTTCAATCTCTGACAATCTGAATTATTGTCTCAGCTAAGATTTTCTCAGATCACAAATTAGTTCATATTAAGTTTTCTTACTAGCACTCCTACAAATTTCACTATCACCTCTGAGTACTCTTTCCTGCTCATCTTCTTTCCCCTTCAATGAGTTCTTGCTATGATCTATCCTCAGGTCTTGAGCCAGGCCAGCATGATGATTAAAAGGACAATTTTTATTTCTTGCACTGACCTTTTCAAAAGAAATAATGTCTATGTTTTTACATCATCATTTTTTTATTTTACAGTCATATTTCTCTATTGTATTGTGCCCAAGTCTGCCAAGTAACATTAGATTTAGGGTGGGAGACTGTGTAAGGCTGTTCTTCCTTCCTTCAGCCTCCAGTGCTTTCTGGACTGTCCTTTCTTTCATCATGGCAGAGCTGAGTTAAGACTTTCTCTCTTGCATTGATACTGTGAAGACTTTAATACCCTCCCAGGAGCTGTTGAAGTATAAAGAAAAAAGTATTTTGATTTGATTAGCCTGTGTGAGAATTTCCAAGTGTTCTTTCATAACAGCTACTTCTCACTACTTTTTAACACATATGTCTTATTTTTCAATTCTTCAAATTTTTGCAGTGCTGAATACTGACATTTCAATGCCATCATTAAGAATCCCGAAACACCTGCTTCCCAGATCACCTGTTACTGGTGTAGGGACATCAATGCTTTTGACCTGAAACAAAAGTTCAAAGAGCAAGACTTTGGTCTCCGTGGAAAGAGTAAAATTATTTAGGGATCTCTTTCCCTAAGATGACAATGAGGCATCCTCCCAAACTCTTCCTTGTGCACAAGTCAAATCTGCAGCCATATGAAATGAGCAGTGGAAACATGCTTGAGGAAAACTCAGAGGAGATGACTTTAGCTGACTACCCATTCTCAGGTGCAGAACCACCCTCCTTCTCAGCCTCTTGCACTCCAGAAATACTCTGAAATGCCTTGCTGCATGGTGAAATGGCAATCACAAAGGGAGTTTTTGATAAGTTGTACAAAGGACATGAAGACAAAATTGACTTCAGTCATTTTTATTAATACTCAGAGTTAGTCACACCTTTTTAACCTGGAATATTTCAGTCAGAAAACAAAGCATAATATCAGGATTTTGTTTCCCCATCCACAGAGAAAATCTGATCTGGAAAAGAAATTCCTTGATACAGAGTTGATAAAACACAACTGAAATGAATTAAAGAAGTTACTACACAGTAGGCCTATGTAGCATGTGCAAAAACAGAAGTTTGTGTTTAGCTGGTCATCAAAAGTGAACCCTAAAGTTCCAGTTTTCCATTTTCTGTTGAGTCGTTAGCATATTATGTAATCCCAACTTGAGCTATGGGTTTTGGAAGGTATGTATCCACAAGTACTTAAGTTTAATAATATCCCAGCATGAAATGTATCTTGACATATTTAAACATTTGGCAGTTCCTTCAAGAAAATACACACAAATGCTAAGCCAAAAGCAAATAAATATGGTTTTCCATCTTCCAGCAGGAACTACTATTCCCAAAACACTTCACAGCACAGTTTGCACATTCAAACTGTCATTCTTAATGCTGAATCATTTCCTTTTTGGCCTGGTTATACATGTTAATTATACCTGAAGACCAAATATAGCTTTGCATCTCATAAGAGAAGGCCATCCCTACGATATCAATTCTATTTCGTTTTAAACATGGGACAAGTTAAAATAGAACTGCATTTTAGAAAACAATTTCATTTTTGGAGTTAACACAATAGCCCTGAGATCACCAAAAGCTGTCTGATTGCTGTATTGATTTTTCCTTTCACTGTAGCTTTTGTCCCATAATGTTGTTTTAAGAACTTCGCTCATCAGGTCTTAGGAAAAGAGAAGATAATCGTTGCAGCTAAAATAACTTCTCTCTTCTTTCTTCTTTTCACAGAATTTATTTGGTCAATTGTAATGAATTTTATTTAGAAGTCTCTGCAAAGTTCATCTACTGTTTGTAGGGGCAGTTATTTGTGTTCTAAGTTTATTATGACATAGATAGATAGATAGATAGATAGATAGATAGATAGATAGATAGATAGATAGATAGATAGATAGACAGATATTACATAAAGATTAGATAGAGATAGATGATGTGGGTAGATACATGGCTGTAACTGTTCCCAGGGTTAGTCATCTGATCATTTGCACTAGCAGGGTGCCTCCGAGCAATGATATGTGTTTCTCATGAGGGCTGACCGGAGTGTCAGTTTTACACCCTGAAAATTGTGTTTATCTATTACTGGTGTGTAGGTGATGACAAGAAAAACTCTTTCAGCTGTCACCAAGCTGTTGAAGACCAAGGGGGTCAGGTTTCTGCCTCTGCTGTGATGGGAGCAGGGAAAATAGTGCAGGTAGAGGGAGAGCAGGCGAGCCAGGGATGGGTTGCAGTCCCTGCCCACAGCTCATGGACAAGATCTGTCCCTTTACCCAGAGAGAAGAAGATGACATCCTGGCCTTTTTAGTGCCACATGCTTGACCACTGAAATACTTCATTATGGAGAACAGCTGCACAGAGTTTACTCTTACATAAAAATAGTAAGAGGTGCAAAAATTAACCATACATAGTATAAACTATGTGAGCAGAAATGATTTGCTGGTGTCTTCTGCACTACTGGCATAGCTACATAGTAAAGTCATGGGGGAAAAAAACCAAGGCGTTAGAGAGAGTGAGGGCCCAAAGTACCATGCTTCTCTTCCTTTTCCCTTCATCCCATGGATGCTGGATTTTTCCCTGCTAATTCTCTGGCTGATATTTCCACAGTACTTCAAAGGTTTTATTAATAGGACTGAATAGTAACAAAAAACACAGAGTTAAATCTCCCATAACTTTGGGAGGGGAATAAAAACCCAACAAAAAACCCACACAACCAATTTATTTTAGTATATTCATCAATTAATTATCCTTTTTAGATGTTTGACCAAATATGACATCCTTTAACTAAGGAGAAATTACTGACATAATTTCCTAATGCTTTTCACAAAAGCCTATCCTTCAGGAAGTATTGAAATTTACATTTCACAGTATTCACAATACAGATAAGGCTGGAAAGGACCTCAAAGATCATCTAGTCCAACCTACAGTCTAACTAACCTATCATCTACATCTAGATCATATCGCTCAACACCTCGTCCAGCCTACCCTTAAACACCTCCAGGGTTGGCGAGTCAACCATCTCTGTGGGCAACCCATTCCAAATCCGGATCACTCTTTCAGTAAAAAACCTTTTCCTAATATCAAGTCTAAACTTTCCCTGCTGAAGTTTAAGACTATGAGCTCTTGTCCTGTCTCCAGAGACCAAGGAGAAAAGACCAACCCCTGCCTGGCTACAACCTCCTTCCAGGTAGTTATAGACAGTGATAAGGTCACCTCTGAGCCTCCACTTTTCTAGGCTAAACAGACCCAGCTCCTTCAACCTCTCCTCGTAGGGCTTATCTTCCAGCCCCTTCCCCATCCTAGTTGCCCTTCTCTGAACTCGTTCCAGCACCTCGACATCTTTCTTGAACTGAGGGGCCAAGAACAGGGTACAATACTCGAGGTGTAGTCTAACCAGTGCCGAATACAGGGGAAGGATAACCTCCCTTGACCTACTGGCCACTCCATTCTTGATGCAGGCCAGGATGCCGTTGGCCCTTTTGGCTGTCTGGGCACACTGCTGGCTCATGTTGAGTTTGCTGTCCACTAATACTCCCAAATCCCTTTCCACCTGACCAGTCCCTAAGTAATCCATCCCTAGCCTATAGTTGTGCATGGAGTTGTTATAACCAAAATGCAGAACCTGACATTTAGACATATTAAGTTTCATTCTATTGGAGTCTGCCCATCTCTCCAGTCTGTCTAGGTCTCTCTGCAGGGCCTTCCTACCCTCTAACAGATCAACACGGGCTCCAAGCTTGGTGTCATCTGCAAATTTGCTCATGATGGCCTCAATCCCATCATTAGTATCATCATTGAAGATGTTGAACAGGACCAAACCCAACACTGACCCTTGGNGAGGCATTGAGTACCTCTGCCTTATCCTCATCCCTAGTTACTACATTTCCCTCCACATCAAGTAAGGAGTGTAGGTTACTACTAACCTTCTTTTTTCCATTGATATATTTATAAAAGCTCTTACTATTATCCTTAACAGAAGTGGCCAGCCTGAGCTCAAGGTGGGCTTTTGCCTCTCTAATTTTCTTCCTACACGACCTAACAGTACCTTGGTACACAGCCTGATTTAACTTCACCCTTTTTCCGAAGGTGATACACCCTCTTTTTCTCACTCAGTTCTTGACAAATTTTCTTGCTCATCCAGGCCAGTCTTTTTCCCCTAGGCTCATTTTACGGCACACAGGGACAGCCTGTTTTTATGCCTTCAAGAATTCATTCTTGAAGTATACCCAGCTCTCCTGGACCCCCTTGTTATAAAGGGCTGCCTCCCAAGGAACTCTCCTAATCAGTTCCTTGAGTAAACCAAAGTCTGCCCTAAGGAAATCCAATTTGGATGTTTTGTTGGCCCCCCTCCTTATTCCACTATTTATTGAAAACCTAATCATTTCATGATCCTTGCCTCCCAGACACCCTCCAACAACCATGTCTCTCACCAGGTCCTCCTCATTAGTAAACAGCAGATCAAGATAAGCCTCACCCCTGGTAGGCTCACTGACTACTTGTGACAAGAAGCAGTCCTCTGTATGCTTAACAAGCCTTCTGGACTGCCTCCTCTCTACTGTGTTGAGTTCCCAGCAAATACCTGGGAGATTAAAATCCCCTAGGAGACTATTTGGAGTGTTGTGAATGAGTAAAGAATGTCTTAATTGTCCTGAAGCAGTCTGTAAAGTTCTATAGTGTAGAATCCAAGAATTCTGCCTGGCATTTCTATTGTTCTGCTGAAATTGTCTTCTCTTTGAATTCAGCTTTGTGGAGGTAAAAAGCAAATTTGCAGCAAGTCCCACTTGGTGCACAAGGATCCCATTGTCCTAACTAACCTCCAGAGCACTGCCAGCTGGAGGCTGTTTTGTCCTAAAATGCCATCTGAACATTATATATTTATTTTTGTGCCTACATGCTCTGTTGATAGTGAAAAAGATATTTCTAAAGGTTACTAATTTAGGTTTAAAGATTAGACAAATGTCATACCCTACTTTGAGTTAGGAGGATGAACTAAATGCTAGTTTCAGTATTTCTTTTTCTAGGCTATTTTTCTAGGGTTGTTTTTTTTTTCTCAGATTGTTTGTGGAACAATTTATTTACAAATGGTGGGGGGGGGGGAATACATGGAATGATCAAATGGAATGAAACTTGAAATTAAAACACATCATTTAAATAAACAGTAATGAGTGCCAGAAGCAGATTGATTGTTAGTTGCTCACTGCTGGTGCAGCAGTGCCACAATTGAACAAAGCTTTCAGCCTGTGACGAAGAGTTACAGCAACAGTTTATAATCAGTTTCATCAATATAGCTATCTCCTCTACTTTTGTCATATGAAATTATTTTCGATTACAAGATTTGGTAGAATTTCTCAAGCAATTCCACACATATATACTACTAGCAATTTTGTAATATGCTTACTGCAGGGGAAAAGACACCATTATGGTAATTGTGCAATTTACACAATCTCTAACCAGGGTGTAAATCCTGAGTCTGTTTTTACTGAAGCCCTGGTCAGGGTTCTGTATATATCCAGAGCAAAAGTCATACAGGACCCTACAACAAAAATTGAGTGTTCCATATGCTTTGGAAAGCGGAATTAAGGTTGCACGACTTCCCTGACATTTGGGCAAATGCAACATTATCTTAATGGTGGGAGTTATATGGATTATATGAAAATCATATCTATTTATGCATGCTGGTAGATTTTATCATCATTTATTTACAAGAAAAATCTTCTAGGCATCACCAAACGTCTCAATCTTTCCAGTCTCTAACATTCATCATTCTTTCATGGAGATAATCAATCTGCACTCATCAGAATAATTCCCCAATGCATGAAATTAATAACAAGGCTTTGGATGTCTATTAATATTGTGCTAAAGATTATGAGTTGAAGTGTTTTAATACTTTAATTTAATTACATCAGAGTAGCATGAATATGAGTGATTCTAACCTCTATGTTTTATTACATGTGATTTACTTATTAAAATGGAAATAGAGTTAGATCTTTAGTAAATGCTAGAACTGTAATTATACATGTGTATTCAGCACTGTGACTCAGTGACACATGCAACTAGCTAAGTCTTACATCCCTGGCAGATGTGTATCACACCAAAATGCTGCATTGCCTAAATCTTAACTGATCTGACTGGGCTATAAATCACTCACTAATGCTTATTGACATGATCCTATGGGATAATGAAGATAAAATTAATGTTTATTTAATATGGGGGTTAGGGTAACTGTGAGATTCACTAGAAAATATCAGATATACATAGATTCTGTCAGGGTCTATTTTTCTGCAGTAAGTCTAAAACCAATGCCCCTTACTCAGGGTATGTATTTGAGCCATGAATGATAAAATTCCGCTCTGAGACACTACTCACTATGAGACAAGCACAACAACCATCAGCCTATGGAATCATACACACTCTCTTTCTGCCCAGTGAGTAATTGAACATGGAATAGGCAATGCCAGGGACCTGCTACATCACAATTCCTCATCCTGGAAAAGAAGGAACTCTGTTCTCATGCTGGGGGTTTGTCTAATGTCCTGAGCTACAGAGTGTCAAGAGAAAAAAGAAGGATACAAGGGTGTCACTGAACTAGTCACCTTTCTTAAAAATACTGAAAACCAAATTAAAGAAATTTCTTTTGGATTAAATGAAACATTACTTTTTTATTTAGGTTTTTGTATGCTTGTTTTGATTTTAACACTCAAAACATTCCCTTATGTATGCCAATAATGCCATAGAGGAAAGTGGGGGGTTTGGTGATTAAAACACCCAAACCAATTAAAATGCTTTATTTCATTTGGCAAAAAACCCCAACCAAAATAAACCCCAGTGAATTACTCTGCCGCCCTGAACCACTTAACCCTTTCACAATGGATGTCACATGGGACTGATGCATTATGTGTATTGCGGTTTAATTTAGTGTTGTGGTGCAGCTGTACTGTTTGTCTAGGACAAAACTGAATAGAGTTTGAGAACCACGGTTTTACACATTAACACATGCTTTGAAAGTTATTTGAAAGTTAATTGAAGCCCAAAACTTTCAAATTGTCTCTTGCTGCTACTTGTATTTCAGCAGATGTTTCACTGGTCTAGAGAATGCAGGATTATAATGTAAGGCCTACTACCAAGATACTGGTTTCACCTGCCTTCCTGTACTTCTCTAAATAACAACAAAATGGTAAGCCCTATATGATGGGCTGCAGATCAGTTCTGCTGTACAATTGCAGCTTCATTCCACCCCCTCCATCCTGTATGAATTATCAGTTTGGTTTCCCCAAATGGAAGTATTAGAATATGTGAGAGTAATTTCTGTCTACCCTTACCCCACCTCTCTTTATTTTTATTATTTAAAGATTAAAAAATTCTCCAGCTAAAATCAATCTTCCATTGAGACCACAGCTAATAATGCTTTTTCAAGTCTTGCATTTTCATCATAGAGATGGATGTGGAGGAAAGAAAGTGTAGGAAAGGATATGTAGGAAAGCGTGGTGCTACCTAACAAACTATGATATGTATCCCAGCAACTGTGGGAGTCAGAAGGAGTTACTTTCTTAGGGATAAGCCAATCCACTTAGGCACTACAGTCAATACAAAGATAGAGGCATCTCCAGGAAGAAATTCAACTCATCTAAAAATAAGTGCCTAACATGGCTGAGCTGACAAGTACAGATCACTGATTCTAGAGCATTCAGAAATTTTAATTTTGACAGATGACTTTTGGAAACAAAGTGAAGTCAAATGAGCTTGGTCCCTTTCCCCAGTGCTTGTGCACGCTGTAAATGGCAAGTACATGTACACTGGGAAATGCTAACACATCCACGGGGGCTGATCCTGATTCAGCAAGGTCCTGGACCACCCGCTTGTGTCCCACTTTATCTAAAGCTCCTGTGCTGAGGACTTTGTGTATTTTCCTGGGTAGACAACCTGTGCCAAGACATGTCTCAGAGATGCAAATCCTCTGAGGATCTCATCCTTATGGCAGGAGTATGTTATATTACAGTTGAATGTATTGACCTGATCCCCAGAACAGACAGGATAAAGAAAGCTCACCCAGGGATCATCCACACAGCTGAGTGAAGTAATTTGCAATTGAGGAACCAGAGGATATTATTTAAGGTGCATGTAAAGTTCCCTTTGACATCACAGGGAACAAGCATCTAACTGGTTCTTGAGGCAAGGCTATTTCAATGCTTCTCAATCTACATGAACAAATGTAAATAGGAGGAGCGTCACTGAAATTTAAGGGTGTTTTCAAAAACATATGGGTGGATGTATGCCCGCTTCAGGAAGCTGAATATAGTCCCTTGATTTTCTACTTCTTTAAACAAGTACAGTCTTGGCTGTTTAGACTTACTAATATATCATTTATTATTGCCAAAAAATAAGATGCCACTGAGCTTTTTATATCTCAGTCTTGTTTGTAATCTGAAGAACGCAACCAAACATTTACTTCCCTTGTAAAATAAACAGGAATTTCAGATATATATTCTTGAGCTGGATTTGGCATTTACTGCCAAAAACCATTTATTGGTAATAATGTCTGTATGCTTAGTTCTAGGTAAGATCCGAAGTGCTGTCGGAAGTGCTCAGCTCCTCATGTCTCAGAAATTCCAGCAATTTTATTGGCTTTGTCAGCAAAATCTGGTAAGTCACTCTGCCTCACTGTTGTTGAAGGGTTTAAGGTTATTTGTTCACAGATATTCCACAACACTTTAAGTTTTAGAATTTAATATTTTTACTTTGAAAACAGCAACAAAAACAGGTGTAGTGTACCTAAGCTGTAGTAGTATTCTGAAATGCTATTCTCATGTCTACATTTGTCTTACTGCTCTCCTTTTTTTAAACTTTATCCTTAAGTATGATGTTAGTACATATTTTTTCAAAGCCCAGTAATTTCAGTCTGTTTATGTTTTGTACTTTCTCTTTTTACTGTCTTGATTAAAGAAAAGAAAATGAGAAGGGAAGAAATGCAAGTTTTCTGCAACATAATATTATGGCTTATTTTTCTAATATCCTAATATAGCAACTATATTTCAGGTAAGAAAGGGGAAAAATTTCACATTACAGTAAGTAGAGAATAGTAAAATAGAATAGAGCAGGATACATGATCCAGGTTTCTACTTTCCTGATAGGAAAACAGGACTGATCTTGGAAATGGGATATACATAATGTTCATGAAATTGGGTTGCATAATTTGCATTGCCAATTATATATAAGATGTCCTGGGGCTAAAGGAGCAGATGCAGTATATAACTTATGAGAGTTACTGCTATTGTTCTGGAAGTTCATTAGAGACTAATTCAATTCTAAATGTTATCTTCATTAATATGACAGCAGCCATCAGTGATACACTAACATTGTGGCAAGATGATACTAATCAACAGAAGAACGTAATGCTTTTAGCTACAGCTGTTGGTAGAACACCTTTCTTTGATTCTTTCAAATATAAAGTGCAACTTTCTCCTGTTGACTGTCCCTACCCCTCATACACTGAATGTGTTGAATTCTGTTGCCTGCATGACAGCAGACATAACCTATATGTCTGGTTAGATACTATTCTTTGTTCGTTAGCATTTGCCACAAAACCTTTTAGGCAGAACATCCATTCCGGAGAGACCCACTTGCTACTTTCCATCCATAAAAATATCCAGAATTCCTGAAACTGAAATAAAATATTAGTGAAAAAGTCATGCCAAAAACATCATACATTTGGATGGAAAATAATAAGATACATGGTCCTCATTAGGAAGGAATCCAATTATCCACTCCAAAAACCCTGTCAAAACAAGGATTTTAATAGCTATTACAGAATGACAGAGGAGACATGCAAAGTCAGGCAAGGAGATGACCATGTCAGTATTATCAAATACAGCATGTGTGCTCTCTATTTAGTAATTTATTTCATATAGAAAGGAGGAAATCTTCACCATTGTGTCAAAGTTCCTCACTGCAAATTTAAAAATGCCCTCCATTACCTGATTGATTAAGCTATGTAAACTAAGATTTAGAGAGCCTAACCTCCACCCCACTTCATTCGTCTTCAAGTGGGCCGAGCACTTGTGCTGAGAGCATTACTGTAACAGCAAACGCAGCTCCTGCTCAGCACGCGTGTCAGCTCTTTGGAAGTGAGAACAATTCATTACTGCAAAAGCAATAGGAGCACAAGGAGAAATCTACAGCTTTGTAGACAACGACCAAAAAGCTGGCACGATTTTATTTCTCTCCTTCTTACATGGATAATAAACCTTTGAACTCCATAAGCAGCTTTATCCCACCCTGAAGATTTAAACTCCGAATATTCTTCAGCGTCATTAAAACAATAATGGGCTCTGCAGAAAGCAGCAACTGCAAAACTGGACTTTAGGTCGATTATGTTTGGAGGCTTTTTTCCTATGCCTAAACATACTGTTTGTTGCAACGTAGTCACCTAGTGCGTACCCACAGCAGGCTTTCCATATGCTCCTAAGGCATCATCTCAGTGCCCCACGGGAATGCTGCCAGCTAGTGCATTCCCCTGGTTGAAAACATCCAGCACATACAGGGCTGCCACATGACAGTTTCTCTCACAGTGTTCAGCATCTATAAGCAATTTAGGACAAAGAACAGCAGCAACTTCTGCCAATTCAAAAGGCAGCAACAGTTGAAGAGAGGAATATACTTACTCAAACTGAATTTTAACCAGGAAGCTCACCTATCTCCTATGGACTTTTCTAAAAGGTCATGGGAACTTCGAGGGGCACATTTGATTATGCTGTGTCTTAAGACCTCTTGTCAATGACCCTCACAGTAAATTTACAAAATTATCAGCTGCGATGCAGGTTTTTTTACAAATCTGGCTGGCTTCCTCCTCTGTGTATACTGTTCTCCCTGACTACTTGGGGGAAAAAAACCCCAACATTACTGGTTAATAAGTGCTCCCTTCTGCATTATTCACATTAGTTCTTGTAACACCCTGATTTTTGCTTTGAAGTGTCCTCCTCCATACTCTCTAGTCAGCACAGATCCTGCTCAGCCAGTGAGATCATCACTTAATATGTCATGGTTGCAGGCAAAACCAGAGCAGCTTGAGCACCAGCTAGTTACTTGTTGCTTGCTTTAGGCTTCCTTCACAATGAGGGCTGCAAAGCTGAATTCCAAGTAAGGTACAAATAAATGAGCAGCTTCTGAGAAGTCGCAGGTTTAAGCCAATCTTTTCATAACTTAGTTAGCTGTAATAGTATTCATTTGTCCCAGCATTTATTCGTGAACTGCGGATCTGTACGAAGCAGGAGGCAGCCCTCTTGTGTCCACACCACACATGGCACAGCCCTCTCTCTGCAAGAGCCACTCTGGAGGCCGCAGTCTTCGCAAACACCATGGGCAGAGTGAGGCACACAGAAGTATAGAATAGAATTAGCCTTGACTCAAAAGGCAGTGGCCTTGCAATGAGTCACATCATTTTCTGGCTGTTTAGATGAAACTGGGGAGAGTGACTGAGTAGACTAAGCTGGAGAGAACAGATTGTCAGATAAGATATTCTGCTGTGGGAACATCCTGACACATTTCACACAGAGTTGGTTCCTAAAGCCTGAGATATTGGCCTCTGTAGAGTGACACTACTGACATAAATTTTAAATTGCTTTGTAGTAACTTGGGATCTACACAATGAAGTAGTTTTCAGTAAACACTAATCTGGAGTTGTAACCTTTCTCAGAAGTCTCTTATAATTCTATTAAATCTCTGAAGCTCCCTATGAAAAGGAGACTTTCTTCTAGTGAAGAAGACTTGTAAATTGGTTTTGGCCCAGATTCTAAATGAGGTCTAGGTATGGGTGACACTACAAATTGTGTTTAATATCTAAAATGCGTTTCTTCGCTAGATTTGTAAAAGGGAGTGTTGCTAACATAGTAAACTAGTCATTACAGGTTTTGCCCGGGAATGGGAAGGTCCAGAGTCTCTTTGACTTAATACTGACTCCATCTCTCCCAGCTCCATTCCTTAGACCATCCTAATGGCTTTTTCCTGTTCTGGAAGGAAAAAGACATTTGTCCTCTGCCTTCACAGACATATTTACCAATTAAGCCCTATTTTGTTAAAGTGACAGCTATCTTCTTGAACTAGTACCCATGCTCAGAGGGTTAAGAGTCTGCATACCACCTTGTAATGCAATTTTTATCCAGCACTGGCATCAGGTTAATAATCAAACAGAGGGTAATCCTGCTAATTGTTAGCACCAATGTTTGCTCCATTAAGTCTTGTGAACATAGAGCTGCTTAATTGCAGTACCTGGTAGTACGTCCTTCCCAGTTACTTTGTGTGATTCAGCTACCTAGGGAACAAAATCCTACCATGATCCCTCATGTATACATTTGAAAATGCAAGACAGTGTAAACATTGAGTTCGGCTGACAATATCTTTGTGGTATTGTTTTGTTTTCTATCCAGCTGTCATGAATGTAATTTTTAACCAAAAAGACTTCAGGCTGGCTGGGATATCAACCACATTCCCCTTCCCTTTAATAATCAGCAGGCAGCGGCCGTCAGCTTATTCCATTTTAGAAGTGCAGGTCAGCACAGCATATGGTGCTAATGAACTTCCCGTGCCGGAAATTCAAGAAGGCTCACATGACATCCAGCTCGTTCATGTTTGGGTTGTGTAGGAGGCACAACTTTCCAGTCACAGCTCCCAGCTGTAAAGCGCGAAGAGCCTTAGCACTGAGCAGAGCTGCAGCAATGTAATCTGGTGCAATGCCTTTCCTGCCTCAATGTGCATGGTGTAAAGCCTCCTGATCTATTCATATTCTCTCCTTTGTGCATTTCAGGACCCGAGTGCCATGCCGAGACCAACTTCCCAGGACCTAGCAGGTTTCTGGGACTTACTGCAGCTCTCAATTGAAGACGTCAGCATGAAGTTTGATGAACTGCACCAGTTGAAACTCAATGAATGGAAAATAATAGAATCACCTGAAAGGAAGGTAAGCAGAAAATGGACAATACCATTTACTCCCCATTTGTAGTCCTGCAGTCTCCTTGTGTTAAATACAATAGTCAAACGTGATACATTCCTAACCCTGGGAAGTATTTAATTGGCATGGCCCAATTTTTACATGGAAACTTTCACCAAATGTGAGGAGTTTTTCTTTTTAACAATGTTGAGCTGAATTGTATAAGAAATAAAATAGATTTTACTAAGTCAGTTGACTCCATAATGTTTTTATTCAAATTATTTGCATTCACACTCTAAAGGCTAGAACTGAAACATGTTCTTATTAATTCAGACTGAAGACAATAGCCCAAGAATTCAAACAAGGTAAACTCGGCACTCTGCTACTTTTGAGGCAGCTGAAACCCAAGCATTGCAGTGTTTAACCCTGCTTGCACAACACAACTGATACTAGAACAGAAATAAAATAAAAACATTGTGCAGATCATACTAAAGCTCAGCCCACAAAAGTCTGAGGGACAGGAGTGCTACTGATAAACTGTGTGCACCTGCACCACCTGGGAGTTGCCCCACCACAATGCTTCCAAAGCAAAGGTGGCAAATTGCCCATTGAAACAACATGATTCTGAAACTGTCTTTCCACTCTCTAGAGCACTGTCCCTTGCCTTGATTATACCACTATCCTTGCTGATTATTTTATCAGTCAGATGAAAACAGCATTTGGTTTGAGTCAGTACTGTTGGCCTCAGGTGAATACATGTTTGGTTTGGGAGGAATTAGGAGGCATTTTGACAACTTTTTCATTTCTTCATGCTCCTCTTGGATTTTAATTTTCAGCCAACGGGTTGGTGGATGGTGAGTTTGCAACTCTTGCTTACTAGTGACAACTGGAAATAAGAAATTATTGTAGAGACAGCAATAGTGATGTTCCTAAGAGGGAAATAAGTAAAGTGGAAAAAATAAATTAAGATGGGACAAGAGGAATGGAGCCCTTATGTTCCTGGCTGGAAACAGGAAAGAGAGAAAATAAAGACTGGAAGAGCTGGCTATCATGGAGAATAGTATCTTAGGCTGCTGCACTGTTCCTGTTGAATGTACAAATACGTTCCTAAATACCCTTAGTTATTTAATCCCGGCTACTGCATTTTGACAGTAGACTCAGTATTTGGTTTTGGTTTTTAAAAAACCAAGCGATGAACAGTCTGTATCAGTTCAGGTCTATCAGTTCAATTTTTGTATTTTTGTATTATTTGAATCCTGCTGTGCATTGAATTAACTGTGTTCTCCATAAGGAACAGCCCATACTCTGGACTAGTACCATTGCTTTAAGAAACCATATAACAAAAAGATCAATCATAATTACCATAACTATACATATACATTGTGTAGTTTCTATCTTCAGGGCTATGTAGTCCAGTCTTAGACATGACATTAAAAAACCTGATTTAATTTCAAATTTGTGTCTAATTTCAAGAGGGCTTTGAATGAGGATTGTATAAAACCACCTCCAGATATCCCCTCATAATCTAAACAATTGTACAATTCATTGATTCTCCAGTACCTGTTGAAGGCCCTCATATGATACCTCAAAGTCTCTAAATGGAGTAAAATATCCATTTCATACTTCAAAACAATTCTTGATTTAACACCTGCAGAGAAATTCACAGCTACTTGAGTAACAAAATCTACTGACTTTCACTCTATAATTTGATCATTCTTTAGAATAATTTTCTTTAAAATGGTCCAGGCTGACAAGTAGAACAATTAGTCCTATATCCTATCTCTGGTTGGCGCTTGAATGTTTCCATTTAGCAATTCATAGAGGAGACTAAACTAATAGACATGTATACACAGCTGCTATCTAATATCCAGCTGAGGCTAAACTCAGTATGATTAATTTAATCAAAAATCCTCTCCTGCTAATCTTAGAGTCTTTTCACTTGATCAGACCACACAGATGCGCTGAATTCTTATTGGAGAGCCAGTATGTGTTTCTGTTTATAATGAGTGTAAAAATGTGTCAGCTAAAATTAAATAAATCCATATGAATTTGAGGTGTGCTGATTGCATGTGCCAATACCTGCAAGGACAGTAGAAGGAAGTGCAGTTCTTTTTCAGGCACAGGACCACAGAATGTGTAATGGCTGTCGAAACAAGAGGGTTTTGTCAGTGTCCCTAGTGTGGATAGGTGTTCATGTAATACGTTAGTCAGCTGATGGGCAAGCACAAATTGAGCATGCTTGATGTATGTAATCAGTATTTGGCATTTCATGTCTTTGATGTGCATGCTCTGCTGACAAGTACCTTCTGCATGCAGCTCACCTTTGGTTTTAATGTCCTATTGCAGGAAGAAAGAAAGATTCCTCCTCCTGTACCAAAGAAGCCCCCAAAAGGAAAATTCCCTATCACAAGAGAAAAATCTCTGGACCTACCCGACAGACAGCGACAAGAAGCTAGAAGACGGCTGATGGCTGCCAAACGAGCAGCCTCTTTCCGGCAGAATTCAGCCACAGAACGTGCAGACAGCATCGAGATCTATATCCCAGAGGCTCAAACCCGGCTTTAAAGACAGAATGCTGCAGAGTTCCTTTTTTAAACAAAATGCCTGTACAGTTTGTCACTTACCTGGTAATTTTTGTCTCATTCTCTCCACTAAATATGCCCTTGCTGTTGTGTTCTTTGTGCCATAAGCACAGTGGAATGCTTTTGATTTCCTCAGAATTTGCTGAGCTCACCGCAAGAACAACTTCTTTTTGTATTTATTGTCTGACTTACAATCAGCTACAATGGATAGGGCTTGTCGAGACCTGACTTATCCAGTATATTCTCAGAGGACAACAAGAAACACCTCTTGAGATGGAACCCAGCTTACTTTTTGTTATTTATATTTTTATAAAAATGTGTGATAATTAGGGATAAGAATAACAAACTATAAATGGGTGCATCTCACCATTCACTAGAGGCATTAGCTAATCTAAGTAGAAGGTGCTACAAACGTAAAGAGCAGGAAAGAAAGAACCCATTTATCTCTTTGACCTCCAGTTTCTTTTCCTAGAACCCCGCTAACATATGTACCCACTCTTCTCATCTTTGTTACTGCAAAATAACATTAGGCCTCTCATCTCATGTCAAGTTTCTGGAGATGAACAGGGATATACAGCCACTAAAACTTCAAAGTTCATCAGAAACCAAGAAGCATACAAGTCTGGTGGTGGTGGGAATGTCCACTAAGAAACATTTGCTGTTAGCAGTGTAACAACACTCTGAAACCTAAACAAATTGTAATGCAAGAGGACTTGAGTGATGGGTGAAAGGAAAACGGAAGCCTTAAAAAGTTAGATCTTCTGTAGTAAGATGTGTAAAGAAAAAGTTATACTCACTCCTTTGGAACACTCATTGCATTTTTAACAGTTCTTTTACATGTTAACATTTATTTTATAAACCTTCTCGCTTTCATTTCAAGAGCCGTGCTACATGTACTATTTCAAACTCTCAAATTGTTATAACAATTGAGTTTCCAGGGTATCCTTGAGAACAAAAAAATCTTGCTTGTTTAAAATGCCAGTTGTGATGTTGTAAAAAGTTTAAGAAATATGAATGTGAGTGGTAAGTAGATATAAGTTTAAATGGTTATGTTAAGGTAAAGGTGAACTGTGATTTACAGTTGTATTTTCTTTTTTAGAACTATTTTTCTATGCAGTATCATTTATGGCAAGAATAAACTTCTTGCTTGCTTCAGACATAGAAAAAAAACATGACTCAAGAAATAAATGATTTGGAATATAAGGAAAATAATATATTTTCAAGCCTCATATTGTCAGAAGAGAGAAGTGGCAGCTACCACAGTCAAGAGGCTTTAATTTAAAACAAATTAAAACCGAGTTATTCCACTTCACCTACCTTCCAGAGCCAACCAAGCAATCCAGCACTTAGAAGTCTTCAGGTGAAGACGCAATAAGATGAGTAACCTGCAGCCCCCGATTCCAAGGTTTGAATCCTAGTGAACACAATTTTAGGTCAAAATAGTGTGAACCCAGTGAGACAGACAGCCCCAGCTACCGCATTCCCTGTTTACCTGCTTTAGCAAATGCAATGTATTCAGCCATAGGCAGAACAACTATTTAATTATACTCGAGCACTTTGGTTCTTCACCTGATGAGCACTTTAAATATTAATCCCACACACCCTGCAGCCTGATAGATGACCGAAAACATCCATCGTAGTATGGATGTATTACCAACTATTGTAGGTTATGCAGATCTGACATTGCTTCAAATCTGTTTTCTCGTTTTGTTTTTTTTTCCTTTTTCTATGATGTATGGTATTAAGCATGACTTCTGTCTTTGGAGCACAGCTGATAAAGCATGCTTGGCTTCAAGATACGAATCTTTAGAGATGAAGTTTTGAGAAGTTTCTGTGAGAAGAAACCCCTGTAAATTGAGCCTGATATCTGGTGTATACTTTACCAAATAGCCTTAAACTATATTTGGAAGCAAAAACCAAGACGAATGTATATCCTTCAAGAATGCAAAAAAAAAAAAAAAGAAATCCCTGAAATATTCTTCTATAAATGAAAACATTATATTTCCCTTCCCTTGTCTTTTCAAGGCATTTTCTATTAAGGAAAGAACTGAATCCTAGGTAGCGTACAATACTGATGCTACTTCCTATATTTGTTGTACTATTTTAAATACAAAATTATGATGCAGACACTGGCATCTTCAGTCTTGAAAACTAGTATCTTAAAGTGGAGCTGCTAATTAGAAATATCCACACAAAACCAAAGCCAGTGTCTTTCCTAGATTGAAGAAAATTAAAAGAGAAACACACACACACCTGTACACACACATACATCTATATATGGCAGCTGATACATTTTATCTAATTTTCCTGTACACTTGGAGGAGAAATCACACTTGCCTTACTCGCTTGAACCCTCCCACCTGCAGCAACAGGTCATGCGATTAAGACAAGCTGTACCTGATCCTGCTAATAACGAGACTGTATGAAGACAAATTGTAAACCCAACAGATTATAGATGAGCTGAGATCCCAGCTGGCTTAATGATGCTGACTTGGAGCAGAAAGAATCAAAAGTAAACTAGATGCCTATTGAAAAATCTGACAATACATTATCTGGACACATTACATTTCAAAGGGTAATATGTTAAATTATTGTACTGGTAACATTGTATTATTTAAGGCAAATAAGCCATTTCTATTTACATAGTGTACATCTGGTTAGTTTAGAAAAATAACATTATGCTTATCATACTTGTGTTGCAAATAAATCCAAGTCAGATTACTTCAGTCTCTGATATGAGAAACACTGCGTGTGGTATCTTAATAAACATATAACCAGATCAATTGTAATCTGGCTCCACATCATAAAAATAAAATTCAGTTACAAAACCTATGTAGGAGGAACATAAATAAAGAGAAGATAGGAACTGGCATGCTTTCTGCTTTGAGGGCTCATGATGTAGACCCACACAGAAATACAGCAAAATGTTTAATGTTTAATGTCTAGTGTTTAATTAAATATTAATTGGACTAGTATTTATTTTAACATATGAAAATTATAGAAAGTCCCTATTCATTTAGTCATTGTCCTGTAAAACACAAGTATAATAAACAGAATTTGGAAAATCTAAATTAAGAAAAAGGCCTGACTGGTAAAATTGTTGATACTTGCCGCACTTATTTTTGCTTTGTATATTTTTTTAGATTTGAAATTCTTTGTAATTTAGTGAAGTATATTATGAAGTGTTTTATTATTTCGTGTCAACCTGATTAGAATGACCTTTGTCAGAATGTAAAAACTAAAAATGTTGTACAGTTTAACACTAAAAAACTGTATTTTAATTCATGCTTAAACCTTGACATTGCTAGATTTGAGATCAATTAGGAAGGAATTAAAGTGTCACAGGAAAGTGTGTGGACTTCGCATAAAGAGAGCGAGAGATCATACATTTCATATAATGGAAATTATTATTTTTAAAGTAAGCCCATGTGTTGCTGTAGGTGTACTTCTTCAGCACTATGGCACATCTAGTATAAAGTGAAGGAATATTTGTTCATTGAGTGGTTTTGCAAGGAAAACAAGTAACTGCTACATGATGATGTGCCATACATGACCCACAGCCTTCTCGTGTTCTGCGGGAGCTGTGCCCTCAAGAAGCTCCTGGTTGCATGCCACCTCAGGCAGCACTGCCACTCTGTCCCAGGCCCTCTCCATGCAGGTTCACCCTGGGCCCCTCGCCCAGAGCAGCGTGCCTCCAGATCAGCCCAGCTCAGCCTTTTGAATTCAAAGCCTTGAGCCTGCCCAGCCTGGTCGGTGGGTTTGATGACCTCCTCAGCATTTCAACGATGGCACCGGTGGCAGGGAGCACACTGGAGGATCATCCATTAAGTGCTGGTTTGTGCGTATCGATTTCAGGTCTGAAGCTGGTTTGGCAGCTCCAGGTGTCAAGCTGCATGCACTGAAAACCTGTGAAATG
Organism: Pitta sordida; assembly: GCA_013390025.1. Classification (NCBI taxonomy): domain Eukaryota; kingdom Metazoa; phylum Chordata; class Aves; order Passeriformes; family Pittidae; genus Pitta; species Pitta sordida. The sequence continues at coordinate 202,979 of WEKX01013699.1, read as the reverse complement.
GAAGCCTAGTATTAGAGAGCTTAAATGAATCATGAAGTAATGTTACTCCCATTACTATTCCTAGAGCATCTTATGATGTAGGGATACCGCCCTGTAATTTAGGGATACCACCCACAAACTGTGTTCAAGGTGAGGAATATCAACAAACCCCTTAATGTCTCGAGAGATGCTTCCTGGTGTATGACAGGTTGACACCCCCATTTATATAGTGCCTTTCATCCAGAAGGATCTCCAAGCACTTTATTAGCCAACACACAAACTCCAGGCTGGGCGGTAGCTGGGGCAGATAACCTGGCATGGTAGGTTGCTGGGGTTCTCCTGCCTGTCCCCATGCTGCCAGGGAGTTTCCTTCCACAGTACCCTTCCAGCACCTGGGGGGACCCTCACGGTCTGAGCCTGTGCTGAAGGAGAAGCAAAGACTTGCTGAACCAAAAGGAAGACCTGAGGAAAGCAGAGATGAGGGCAATGCTCATATCATCCCTCCAGGAAGTAGGCAGGGAGTGATGAGCATCAAATTAACCTTCCAGAACAATCTCTGCTTTTTCTGTTCATGATTATGGCAGTGAGGTCCCTGCAGTGGAGGAGTTTCCTCAGAGGAGACCCCTGGCCAGCACCAGGCATGGGAGCGGATGGTGCCTGCAGCTGAGCCCTCTTGGTCAGCAGTCTTGGTAAGTCTCTCCTTCACAAGTGCATTTTCCTCTGCTTTCTTAGCAGGAGAGATCCATCCAAGGTACATGCTGCAAAAGCAGCCTTCCCCAAGCTCCCTGTTCTCTCCCTGGCTCTGCCCTCCACTCCAGCTAACACGAGGGATGATGTGGGGCACAGGACTTAGGCATGATTATGCTTTGGTTTGGGCATCTGCTCTTTAATGAGACTGAGCTCCGACCCTAAGTGTTCTTTGTATGGCAGAGCTGTGGGGATGCCTCTCTCTGCATGGGCAGGATCAGCAGAGCAGAAGCCACCATTTCATACTGCATAGAACAGAAAGAGGATATATCTATATATATAAAAATTTTTCTCTATCATGATCCCAGACAACTGGACCCAGGAACCACAGTCAGTGCTCACATGCCTGTAGGTTGTGCCACTTTCTTCCGGCTCATCCTCAACACTTAAGTTCACTGCCCACTGCAGCCCCACAGCCCATCTGCAGCTATTCACCATGTTCATTGTTTTATGGCATACTCATATGCATCCACAGAGTCCCGTCAGGAATTAAGCCCTCTGTATCCACCAAAATTGCTTAATTTATCTCTGAAATGCAGCTACCTCAATGGCATCATGTTGTAGCTGTTTAACCACGTAATAGGCTGTTCAGGACAGCAAGTATAAAACCAAAATTGAAATGGAACGTTGCCCAAAAGAAAATTTGGCCAGCATATTTAGGCTGACTTAGCTCCTCTTAATGAAATAAAATTCTAATAGCTGCAAGAGTCCATGGCATTTGTTACTGAATGTCTTTTCCAACATAAATGATTCTATGATTCTGTATCATTAAATGCATATCTCATTTCATAAAAGATGGTCACAGAAGAAGACTGAATGTTCACAGACCCACCTTTCTGTACACAGTTTTTCTCCCACTACCATTCATTTCTGAACTGGGCTTTTCAAGTCAGATCATAAATAAGGTAAATTAGGATGTCTACACAACTTGCTCTTTAACTGAGCAAACACAGACCAGTTTTCATCAGCTGGCAATTTAATTTTATATTTTATTAAGACCAAATTGTTATTTTTCCAAGTTGGTTTTGTTGGACAGGACTTTTACTTCTCTAGGTAAAAAACCATGAATATTTTCACCTAAGCTTAAATGAAGGGGAGGTTTATTTGAATATATAGTCATTATTTACCAACAGAGCCCATTAGTGAGGAATTGTCTTCTCCTGCCCTGGCCATTCTTTCATTCAAAACAGTATTTCCCATTCCTAACGCTCAATTGTCATACAATTTCTTACCTGTGAAATGGATTATTGCAGAGCTTTGGGTTAAGTTCTGATCCTGATTGTATTGGAATCAAGGCTAAGAAACTGAAACCAGAAAGAAATGTCAGGTCTGAATTATTCTAATTCAGATCACTACGTGACTCAGCAAGTCCTGTTGAGGCAGGAAGGACTCACCATTCCAATTACCAAGTGTGTCATTACTTTGTACCGTCTAGTTCACAGGTTCACAGGTTCTTCCTTTCATGTAGGTTGTGATCAAGCTGAGAGTTCGGTAGTAGGTTCAAGTCTCTGAGACAGTCCTCACAAAGAAATGCTAGCTTTGCTTATAATGACTCATGGTATCCACATCCATGCTTTATTATCCATGCTTTGATTTACCCTTTGGAGGTTTAATAGTATGACCACCTCATTTTAAAAGGGCTCAGCGTCTATGTATTATTTAGTTCAATTTATATATTAATTTTCTGACTGAAGAAAAATTCCCTTTCAAGTAGTCTGGCTTATATGCTCTAGAACTGTTCTTTCCTGAAGAAAAGCCACTATGACTGTGCAGGATTTTCTGTACAGAGACAAAATTCATACTTTCATTTACCATTTGACATGCCAAAATAATCAAGTGTGGCCTAAGGACTAAATTAAATGCCTCCTATAGAATTTCAAGGAATGTTAGAACCAGGAAACTAGTTGTTTAGTTATCATTAAAAGTATATATAAATATATATAAATATATATATACATAAGAAATCGTATCAACAATGAGGATGAACTGAGTGCCAAATATTCACCATCTGTATAAAGCTACACTTCACTAGAATTAAACTATTTTATGTAATTCTCTTTCTCATGCTTTTATGGTTCTTTTGATAAATTCTATTTAGTAGCATGCAGGATACCTAAATTGAATGTACAGTATGTTGTTTCATTGCTACAATAATTTCTTGCTTCTCAGTAATATCTTCTTTACCAGAATGTTATTTGTTACTTTGAAGACATATTTGAAAATTGTTTTATTATTGAGTTATTCTTTTTCTCATGGTTCTCTAATCACCTCCAGCTGATTGTAAGAACATGTGCTTCACTATTTTGCCCCATGGCTCTTTTATGAAGCTGCCTCTTTCAATTGGTTTATGTATTGTTTATGTTCATCTCCTNTCGTTGTCCTTTTCTGCACCCTCTCAAGCAGCTCAACATCCCTTTTAAACTGGGGAGCCCAGAACTGCACGCAGTATTCAAGATGGGGTCTGACCAGCGCCGTGTACAGGGGGAGGACAACCTCCCTGGACCGACTGACCACACTGTTCTTGATGCAGGCCAGGATGCCATTGGCCTTCTTAGCCACCTGGGCACACTGCTGGCTCATATTGAGTTTCCTATCAATCAGTACACCTAAGTCTCTCTCCACTTCACTAGTCTCGAGCCATTCCTCCCCCAGCCGGTAGCGGTGCATGGGGTTGTTATGGCCGAAGTGAAGAATTTCCAATCAGACAATTTGTAGACAAAACTAAATTATTGCTCTAGACTTATAGCCTTTGGAGTGTGAGGAAATTCATTTTAAAAAAACTTTTTATAGGATTTTAGCTGAATTCAAGGAAAACATAAAATCTGAAGTAAAATGGCAAATTACAGAATCAGCTATGCAATGCTATGGATGTATTTTTGTTTATCGTCATTAATACGATAGGTATAGAATATCATGCACTGATTTTGAATCTGATAACTGTGTGTCAGTAACAGAAAGAATAATAGTCTCTTTCGCTTGCAAAACATCCAAAACTGAATTATTTGCAAGCAGACATAAACGGGCAGAAGTAACTGAATGGATTTGTTTTGACACAGTGAATCCTGAAGCATCCCTCTGTGTGTTCTCACTGTTTGCAACAAAATAGTCAAAAAGAACTTCTCGCCTACTTCATGTTATTCAGCTCCTTCCAGGGCACACAAGTCTCCTTCTGGGAATGGCTTTAGCAACTATGCAGAAAATGTAATCAATACTTCGACACATTTCTTGATTACACGAAAGTCATGACAGGCAAGAAAAAAAGATGTGTGCAGTCTCAGAATCTAAACAAAGGAGGTAGCAGAAGTAGGGTGACAAATACACATTTATTTGGCATAGAAAGGGGCTTAGTTGTTTGAATCACTAGATTGTTATTGCTCATTTATTGCATATACTATTGTAACACTTAGAAGCTCTAGATCTAGGTATGGACCAAGATGACATTGTACATTTACGAAATGAATACATTTCCCTTAAGACAAAGAGTTTATGATCCCACCAACAGGTGAGAAACAACAGATAGGCTGATAGAAGAGACAAACTGATGGAAAAAAGTGAGATTCTATTAATTAAAATGAAAAGCAGCATCTCGGCATCCAATCAGTTGTCATTTGTTTTACAGACATCAGAAAAAGAGAGGATATTGAAGTGGGCTAGAAGATCCCCTCAGGGATGTCTTCCCAAGAAGAGAGTGAATCCAAGAAAGACATTTGAAAATGTAGTACATAAATGCTGAGTTTTGGCATCCTATTTCAAATAACATGTCCTTATCTAACAAATGATACTAGATACACTGTGGACAGGTGATGTACAAAGAGGATGTGAAAGGTCTTGGCAGTAAGACCAAAAAAATTCAACATTCAGTACTCTGCTGGCTCAGTGCATCTGGGAAGGAATTTTCATCTTTAATATCTGTTGTGGACGGCTCAAGATTTTCCGGCAGTTCTAATGACAATGAAATTTAGGGTCCTTAGAACAGCTTAGCTCTTGTTTTTGTCTGTCTCTAACACTAGTTGTTATAGAGCATCACTTACAGCAGTTCTGTACTGTTATGTTAGACCTCAGGCCTTGATCACTTCCAGGATTCCCATAACCTTTTAGTTTCTCTTAGCCTTCATGGGTTCCCTAAAATAGGGTGATGCTTCCTGTAATCCAGAAAGGATCTCAGCACTAACAGGCAAGCTGTTTCTTGTACAACAGTTTCACAGACGGTTGTATGTCAACCTTAGCATTGTAGGCATACCCATATAAATGAGGACGGGCATCGCCGATGAACTAGTAAGGTCAAGTAAAGCTGGAGCAGAGATGTGACATATTTTATTTGAATTGCTGAACCAAATAATCAGGTGCAGAGTACATGCTCTGGAATTAGCATATTTATTCCAGCTGAACTGGACCAACACCGAGGGTGGGTTTGTGGAAGGCTGTTATTGTTTTAACTATAGCAGCAGAGCTGAAGTGTGAAAATTGTGAAATGTACATAAGTACCTCACATAACCTATTGCAGCCCTATCACAATCCCTGGACAGATTCTGCTGTGAATTTTTAAACAAGTAATTTACAAGCAGCTAGGGCATGATACAGTGATAAAAACTAGGCAACCCTAGTTTGCCAACATCCTATCATGAGGGCCAATTGAATTTTCTTATGTAAGAGGATGAATGCCCTAAGAAATTAGGTAAAAACAGTAAGCTTTCATAGATCTTCACTTTATTAAAGCCTTTGACACAGTTCCTCTGTAAATTTTTCATACAAAACTACAAAAAATATTGTCCAAATAAAATTGTTGTAAAGTTAAAACTGATGCAGCTGAAAATATTATTTCTAATCTACATATGTATCTTTGAACCATTGTGAAAGCTGAAGGGCTTTTGAAGTGTAAGAGAAGGGGAGAATCTTAGAAAAATCTAACCTACTCTCAGTCAGAAATTTTATTGACCACTTTGGTGATTTACTAAAAAATATAATATTCATTGACCTGGGAGTGGTTACAGGTTCTATAGAGGATATGATCAAAATTTACTGATCAAAAAAAAAAAAAAGGACACACTTTCTAAATTCAATGCGATGTAATTCAGTGAAGAAAAAATGAAATATGCTATACTGAAAAGACAAGATCCAGCTCAGATGTGAGAAAATATCCCTTTGAGGAAGAGGAGAGAACAAAATGTGGTCTTTGGTGGATCACAAGTTAAAGGAGGGTCAACCTGATGCTAAAGCAACACACACTAAATCACATGCTCTTAGGGGGAAATCTAATAGTGAATGTATTATCATATCATTAAATTAGTGTGGCTTAACAAATTATTGTGCTGTGTAATCATCCATGTATACACAATTTTAAATTGCAGCGCACACACATTATTGGATTTGACATTGCAAGCCAAGCTCAAACAAATTACCCATAGAAGGAAGTCTTCAGATCTGTAAAAATCAAACTCGTGTTTCTGAGGCATGGCTAATCCTCCTCCACCCAGGCTGCCAAGTAGAAATCTCTATGGCTACTGCATTTTGCTCTATTTTAAGTATCTAAGGACTTCTAACAGCCTGAACCCCTGTTAGGACTTGGGTGGAGATGGTGCTTATCTCTGTCCTAGGTATGAGCCACTCCAGGGCTGGGGCACAGAGAAGGATGCTTTTTGTATGTTTGTCTGCCTGTTTAGGAACCAGACTGTCCTGTTTGGGCAATGGTGGGGTACAGACTGAAACTTGCTATCTTCAGATTAGCCACTTCCACCCACATCCTGTCTGAGATGGCAGAAATTACCCTCTGAATCTCAGGTAAACAAACACAAAATGTTAAGAAATGAGATAGGCAGAAGCATTTCAGAATACCTAAAAGTGACACCGAATGACTAAGTAATCATGCCACTGAGAAAGTCAGATACTGGAGATGTAGGAACATCTCCTGTATGCTACACAGAGGTTCTTGTTTCACTCTGTGAAGATGAGGTTTTGGCTAGAGTATTACATTCTGTTTGAGAGGAACTGAGGAGCAGGGGAGAAAATTCGGAAGAAAATAAAAAGGATTACAAAATATGTAGAAAATGTGACAACTAAACAGAGTTCATAAAATGGATCAAAAAAAGTCTAACTTGTTTCAATACGAAGGAGTTGTTCTGAGCTGTTAATAAAATTGCTTCCTCCTCCTCTGGAAGGAGGTTATTGTCACCATTAGCATAAAAATTCAGCTTTTGTTTATTTGTTTGGATAAGGGTAATAAATCCTGGTCAAAGACTATTTAGCTCAAGGACAAGGTAGCAAACATGCCCTATGCAGCCTGGCAGCTGTGATTCACATGTCAGAACTCCCTGGAGAGCCACAGGACCCAGCATCCCTGCTGCACACATGCTCTAAAAGGAGTGTGTGCAGACCACCATTACCCTCATCTCACTTGACACACCATCCTATTTATAAGCAACTGACCATTTGCAAGTGTGAAAGAGGCGCTCACCTGCCCAAGCTGTACCTGCTGGTCAGTGAGATGCTCCCCAGCTCTTCCCAGAGGAGAAGCTGACAAGGCAGGTGGATTTGAGAGGATAGTGGCTGGGCTGAGCTTAGCACTTGGGGAGGTGCGGGCTCAAGGTCGTGGCTGAATCTCCACCTCTCCTCTGTGTTATGAGTTTGTCAGCTCACAAAGGAACAAAGCTTGGCTTGTTCTAAGGCCTTAATACTAAATAAGGGAATTGCAGAAAATTGGTGATAGCAGCTGAGTTGACAGTGCTCTTTCCCCAGTATGATGTTCATATTAATTTTTTGTTCATAGCAGATACTGGACTGCTTGAAGTGTTACAATTAAGGAGAAAAGCTAAAGGAAGTTTCTGCTCCCCATGAGGAGTATCATCTCAGCCTTTATCACTGAATGGAAGCCCAGATCCTTTATTAACCTGCTCAGACAAATTTATTAGACATTATTAACCTCCTCAGAGAAAATCTCTTACAGTCATTCTGGTTGTTGTGTGGCTTCTGTATTCTTTGTGACCCACACTAATTCACCTGCATAGGTGTGAGCTATCAAAAACATGGAGCAGCTTGCTTGTCAGAAGGGCTGTGCACCAACCATTGCCATACTTGATTTCCTACTTGCAAGCGAGCCTCATCACACTCAGTGCAGAGCTTGGCACTAATATATTTGAGGAGGACAGAGCTTAGGTCAATGGAATGGAAAATAATGACAAATCAATTCAAATGCAGATCCTGGAGGAGTATATTATAATAGACTGCTTCAGACAAATCATAAAAGGAAATTAGCTTTAGCAAAAATCAAGGATTCAGTGTATTAAAAAGTGACATAAACCCAATCATAATAGAGGTGATAAATCAGTTTTGCCAGATAAGAAATAAATCATGAGTGAACAGTAAGGGAAACAGATGAATGTTATGCTTTGGGGTTTGGATATGTCAAAGCGAATTTTGTAAAATATTTATAAATTTATGAAGCACTGACAACATCTTAAGAAAAGCTGGTATTTAGAATTTTATGACTGTTTATATATTTGTATGAGTTAATGTGGCTTTGTATGTGTGTATGTATATGTATATATACATAAGCATATGTGTATATATATATATAATGTATGTATGTATTTATCCATACAGAAATAAAAGAAGAGTATCTGTAAATGTTATATACATTCACTTTTTTTAAATAATCAGAACTCATATTCAGTTTGGTTTGTGCATGTCTGTATCTCAGGATAAAACCATTTGCTTGTCTAAGTCACAGAAAGTGGAAGCTGAAAAGAAGTATGAGCAGGATAGGGCTGAGGAAATGGAAAACCTATAGATCAAAACAAATGCAAATGCTATATTCTTTATTCCGTGCTTATTAGGAATACATGATTGCTTTAGCTGACTCAGAGTAGGACTTTATTATCGTTCTCCTTCATGGTGAAAAACCATTTTTGGCTTAATTCACAGTACATATCTGTTTCTACAGTTAGATCCCAAATCAAATACACATATGTATATTGTGTCAGAAAGCAAACAGACTCTGCATGAGATGAGCTAATTCATTTTGACACCTTCCAGCCTCAATTAGGTCAGGTGGTTGTATTGTTTTCAAACAAACTGGTCTATAACAAATTCAAGATCTTTTATTCCTCTACTCAGATTTACTCCATTCTCCTAAATCTTTCCAACATATATTTTCTTGTTGACTTATTTAATGTGACATGGAATAAACAAATTTTACAAGAACGTCCTCATTTGAAATAATTCGTAAGAAGCTGTAACACTTCATCAGATTTTACATTCCGAATGTAGTAACCGAAGAAGGAAAAAAGCTTAATACCTGGAGACAAATGTGAATCTCTATCCATTCCGTCAGAACGGTCACTTAAGGCGACATGTGTACCAGCTGTGACAGCACATGGGGAGGGGAGGTTCCCTATGTGTAGCATTTCCCAGCTTAATTGTCTCCAAATATCAAAGCAAAGTAAGTGTAATAAAATTCCTGTTGTAAGTCAGAGGTTACAAAGTTCTCCCTGGAATTTACTGTCTCAGAGGAGGCGATAAAAAGGAGAGGAGAGGGGTTGTCCAGAGGAGGACCTGAGGAGCAGACAGCACTACTTCATGGCTGAAAGACTCGTAGGAAGCCTCTGGGGCACATTTACTACTTGTGATATGTTTCACGTCGATGGCATTTACCTTGTGAGACATAAGGGATTGTGCTCCTTGCTTGACTTCTTTCTGGGTTCAAACTTTTTTTTTCTGAAAAACAGATACAATAGCTGGCCTATGAGTTGCTAAGTATTTGTCTTTATTGTCACAAATGAAACATCTGTAAACATCTTCTGTGATGATCTGTCCCATTATCTAGTGTCAGCTGCTACATTGGCACCATTTACTTTTTTGGACAAAGATTAATGGCTTCCGGTGAAGCTGATGTTGTATTTTCACCCGTCAAGAAAAAGGTTATCTGAGTTCGGGAACAAGATGAGTGATAACTCATAGTCAATTCATGAAAGGGGATAGTTTTCAAGGTAAAAAATATGGGGGAAATTGTTCCTGGTGAAGTGGGTGGGAGATGTCAAAGATGGGTAAGAGTGAACAATAGATGCTTTTCAGTCATAAGCTTATTTCCAGTAGCTAAAGATGAAACAGGACTATGAACAAAATAGTATCGAACTTGCTGTATTTCTCCTTGCATTAACTTACATTACCCCAGGGAGATGTGGATTTCAGAAAGCATAAAAGGGGTTCATGACCCTTTCACCCCCCATCACACCACTCTGCTTACTCTGCTAATCCCTAGTGGGTCATGGTTTCAGCTAGCCTAGAGTTAATTCCTTCCCAGTAGCTGTTATGGTACCGTGTTTTGTATTCAGAATGAGAATAGTATTGGAAACACATCAATCTTTTGGGGTTACGCTAAGTCATGTTTATCCTAAGTCAAGGACTTTTTTCTGGTCTCATGCTCTGCCAAGGAGGAGATAGACAAAAGAAACTGGGAGGGAGCATAGTCGGGACAGGTGATACAATCTGAGCAAAGGAACACACCACACAGAACCTCATGCCCAGTATATCACCTGGGAGGAGTTACCTAGAAGGGATTTGGGAAGAGGGGTCAGGCTGTGCATCACACTGTGCATCACTTGTTTTCCCTTTTAATTGCCATTATTGTTATCATTTATCACTGTATTTTACTTTATTTTGAATTATTAAACTGTTTTCATTTCAACCTACATGTTTTATTTTGATTCTCCTCCCCATTCCATGGAGGGGGAGGGAGGGGGTGAGTGAGCAGCTGTGTGGTGCTTAATTTCCAGATGGGCTTAAACCATGACAGTGCTCCCCTGTCTGAATCCCTCCAAAGGTGCTATAACTGTCATTTCCTTTTGCTCTAAACAAACACACTTCCCAGGGTCCTAGGCGTTCCCTCCTTGTGTGCTGCTGGTTAAAAGCAAACCTCTTTTTATCCTTCCTGCTTTATTTTACCTTATTCTGGAATGAGCTTCACTGTTACGTACATTTAGCTAAATAAACCAGTACAACATGTATAATAAACCAGTACAAATGTAGTTCTCCCACACTTCTTGGTCAAGAAGGAAACACAGAATAGATTGAAGGATGCCTTCAAATACTATCCGGAATATAGGGACAGCCTGGGGAGGCACTAAATTCTTCAGGTTTGTTTAGCTGTGTCAAACAGGGCAGAAGCAGCATTCAGCAGCCACATTTTGCTAATCTGGAAAGTGTGAGGAATAGGAGGCATACATTACCTCTCCTTCCCAGCCTGACCTCCTGAATGTCTTTGCAAGGGCAGGCAGTGTGCAGCAGAATTGCCGCACCCTCATGTTGCGCCCTGGCGTGCAGCTGGGCTGGGGGCTGCTGGCACAGGCACAACAGTGGCTGTGGCCAACAGGCTCAGCCAGCACTTCTGAACTCAGCTCTCGGCAGCTCAGAAGTACGTATATACTGCCACCCTTTGCTGGATCTGAGCACATTTTCTCCAAAAGTGGTAGCAAACTCCTGAACAGATTTCATTCTCAGTAACACAGTTCCCTTTCTGCAGTCACAGCTCTCCATCACAGCAAAGAGATGTATTTGGGCATAATGGGCTCTGACGTGTGTCTGCATAGGTTAGAATGGAAATGCTTTCTCAAAAGTGAAGTGTGATCAGACCGTAGAGTCACTGGATCTATTTTCAATGCCAACTTCTTCTCAGCCAAGAATACTTTGGCCCCAGCTTTGTCCCTCTGCCACAAGGGTTTTGTTCCAGATGTTGTCAGCATGTCGCAATGGTGCAGAGGAAAAAAATCAGGTCTTCATAACCTCTGAGACTGAGCATCCAGTGCCTGATGATATTTTATGCCATATGATTGGAAATAAATGCATCTGCAGAGCAGGTGCAGTTATAACTATGGCTCCTATAAAATGAGATGAGAAGGAAACTACATTTGACTGTGTTAATACATCCTAACCATAAGTGTATGCTGCTGAAATTAAAAAAAAAAATGTTTTTCTGTAGAGAGAGCTCAGCAAAAAAAAATGCAACAAAAAGAACCAAATTTAAGAATTTTCTTCAGTCATGTTGATTCATGCTTTTTCGGAGTTTGGGGGATTTCATGTTGTCATACAGTTTTGGAAATGTTTACTTGCACCATGGTAGTGCTATTCAAAGAACTCCAGTTTTAATTTCATTTCCTCCCTCTGGGTTCATCTGCTGTAACAACTATACACAATGGGTTTGTATCTATGTTCATGTGCACATGGGTGTGTAGATAATAAATAGCTTTGCACTGGTGCTTGTTGTTAGTGCATTTCAATCTCAAATTTTCCATACCATTGGCCAGTATGTGGGGAAATTATCTGGCAGGACATGTGTAGGCAAAAGAATGTATTTTTAAAGTAGGACTAGGAAGAAAATTCACTTTGTTTGTATTTTTAAAGAAGAGATACTCACTTCACGAGCATCATAGCACTGAGGAATTTCATGGTATGTCTGGAGCAAAGCTCGGCTCTACATGAGCCATGTGTAGAAGCCAAAACAGAAGACCTTTGAGCATGGGCAGCTCAAGCTGGAGGGATTTTGGAAGCCTTAAGGCACAGCAACTATTCAGGGCCCAGTACAGGACAGGATAGGAGACCAGGATTTTCCCTCTACTTGTTTCTTCCAGCTTTCAAGGGACTGGGAAGAAACTGAGAAGATTTTTTTAACTGAAAGCCAGGGAGTCTCTCCAGGGACCTTTGTTCTTTCTTGTCTAGTGTCCAGGATGCAAAACATTATTGAGGAAAAAAATCAAGCTCATGTTGAGGAAGGAGGGCAACAAACCTGGAGGAAGAGAAGAGGCATGAGGTAGGAAGGTTATGCTTCAGGAAACAAGAAGCATTACACGTGAAAAAGATGATGAAGGTGGCCAAGACTGGTTGCTGGGATGGAGCAGGACCTTCTCCTCCATGGCCCAGACTGCATCCAGGGCTACTCAACAGAAATGTTCAGTTACTCCTGGTCAATGCCTCTGTTCAAACAGTGCATCATTACTCAGCTCTGTCTCAGCCCTCTTAAGAGACGAGTTCACACGGAGGTCAGTAAAAATGCTGGAAGGATCTAGTCCTTTCAACCACCAAACCAGATTTTAGTTTGGCATCTAGGGGTTTGGAGATGGTAAAAATCTCTTGCAGAGTGCTTATTGGGGTGGAGGGGGGGGGAACCCAATCTGTCCTTCATCCTATAAAGAATAGATTTAATACAGGTTATCCTTAGGTCAAAAAAAGCTGGTGGAAAGTAAGATGAGCAAGCCTCCATCCAGGGCATTGAGCATCCTCTCCGTTTTTCAGCATCCTCTCTCCATTTTCCCACTGCCGGAGCTGCCACGTAATATGTAAGTGTGAGAAGCTACAAGTAAACAAAGGGATTTATAATACAGCAAGGAGGAAAATACATAATGAAATTAAACAATGTTCCTATCTGAACATAAAAGAACTTCAATTATTTTAATTAATGGCCAAGAGACGCATTATGAGGTACAAGACAAGCAAAGAAGCATAAATGAATAAATAAAACCATCAAGAATGCTGAATCACAGAATACATTTTTCTCATTTTACTTGTTGTTTTTTCATTCAAATCACAAAACAAAAATGCCCCATTTGGAGTCGTAGGTAATATGCAGATCTTGTTAATGCTTTAAAAATTAATCAACAAATCAAATCAAACACAAAATACTGCGGATGTAACTTACTTTCAACAATGTATAATCAGCCATAATACGGCAGGGAGGATCAGCAGTACATTCACTGAACATAAGCCAATACAGGTATACCAGATCTTATAAAAGTACCTACTGTTGCCTCTCTCTATTCAGGCTTAAGTCAACTTGTCCCTCACTTTAGGGGGCTGTGCTGATCTCTGGAGATTCATGAATAGCACTTACAACTTAAATCTGTAATTGTAAATTTTCTGGGTTGGTCCTCTGACTGCCTAGATTTAGCCCATTGAACCAGGAAAATGGAATACCGCCTTTTATGTCTCCAAGTGAAATAATTTAAGACACGTATATTTAAGACATGTATAGCTCAAGTGCAAGCTAAGTTAGATATCGTCTAGTTACTTCAGGCAATGTTTCAAAAGAAAAATGCAAGACTTGGTCCATAAGGGTGATACTGCTACTTTAAGATAGGCAGATTTTTTTATTTAAAAAATAATAAAATTATTATGATTTTGTGTGACAGTAATAAGTATTTCAGTTTCTTCTAAATTAAAAATACTGCAAAAGATAATTCTTGCCTGTTCAAATAGTAATTTTAAACGGAGTGTCTAGGTGACAATTATATACAGCCCATTTTGGTCTACCTTTAAATTACTCCGAAATTCAGCAATTTAGAGAAGTTTTAATAGTGGAAATGGTCTACAGCACACCAATGCCTAATACCCTTGACAGAAAAAGCTGAGATAATGAGAGCTCATGGAATACAAATTACTTGCTTTGCTCTAGGAAAACAAATTTTATTTTATTTGCAAGGAGTGCACGAGGACTTATGGCATATGCATTTGGGACATATTTCTGTACACTGGGATGGGGAAGGGGAAGCTAGGGGAATTCTATTAGTTTCATATGAAAAGAGGAAAGTACAGTTTGCAAATGAAAATTTGTCATAAAAATCAGGATGAACTGCCACAACAGGAGAACTGACATGAGAAAACACCTTCTCCAAGGATGTGATAGACCCTTTTCCCTGATCCAGCCCACCAACACAGGCAATGGCTAAGCAGAAAATTCACTGACACTCACTGGCTGGTTTCAGACTCTACCAAGAAACTTTTCTCTACTGAGAAAAGCAAAGTGTTTTAGTATATTTGGGGATGGAAAAATCTGCTGTTCCTATTCTTGAAAATTAATTGTCTTTGTGTTTATCCAACCAGAGAAAAGACTCAGGTCAGTTCAAGATTTACTTTACTGAACTACAAATGGATTTTCAAAACACTAATAAAGGTTCATTTACTGGGGTCTGATGCTAACTAGTAGAGCATAGCTAGTCACGGTCCACATGGAGTAGCCAAAGTACTAATGAACATCCTGGGTAAAGGTATAGAGGACAAAGGATATTCCTCACCACCTGTAGATGTTATCTTCCATAACATTTTGACAGCAGTTTCCTTCTAGAAGTAGACTTCTCTTGCCCCATGTTGGATTAATGCAGCTCCACTACTATTACATTATTGCTACTTTGTAAGCATAGAAGATGTTCTGGAAGATTTATTATGAGGAGATGAAGGTTTATTTTGCTTAGAAAGATTTTCTTGCCTGGAAAGAGGCATCTTTCCCAGAGACAGTTTTAGAGGTTTTCTTCTCCTAAATTCCAGAGAAGACCTCCTTGTTATGAGAAAAAGATAAATCCTCCCAGAAAACCTTGGAATCCAGGCAAGGCATTAAAAAAGCCTGGAGAGGGAAAAGCAGTATATTTTTCATGTTTAGTGTTCATGCTGTTATGTTTAGTGTCCTCAACTTTTCAGTAAAAAATTTTCCCTTGATTTTTCCACTGCCTGGCATTTTGGGGGTACCTGTGTGTAATCTTTCTTCTCATACTTTCTCACGATAAAGAAAGAAAAAATTTAGAGTTTTACCCTGGCTGGATGCCAGGGGCCTGAATGGTCACTCAGTCCCAACAATAAGATGATATACAAAGGGTGGTTTGGAATAAGGCAGTTTAATATAGCATAAATGAAGCAAAGCAAAAGCCCGCGCAGAAGCAAAGCAAAAGAACTAATCTCTACTTCCTTATCCACAGAAGTATCCACATCCAGGGAAGTAGGGCCCCTACGTGTCTTGGGAANCATTTTGCAACTGCACATACATGACCTGGTGCACATGAATATTCAAATTAGACAGTCATGAATATTCAAATCAACCCCCATGCCATGCCACATGGACCAGGGGCGCACTGCTCTGCCCGCGGTGAGCCGCGCCAGCCCCGCTCTGCCCCTCTGCTCCAAGCACACCAGCCCTGCTCTGCCCCTCCGCTCCGGGCTGCCCTGGCCCCCCCTTGCCCCTCGCCTCTGCTCTGGGCCACGCCAGCTCTCCCCACCTTGGGGCTGCGCTGCCGCCCCCCTCCCCTCAGGGCTGCGCCGTGTCCCCCCAGTCCCCTCGGGGCCACTCGGGGCTGCCGGGACAGTGGCACGGGGCAGTTTCCCCGCACCAGTGTCCCCAGCCAAGAGGAAAAGGGTTTTTTCCCAGCGTGGGGTGGCTGCAGGCACTGGGAAGCGCTGACACAAACACCAGTACACAGCAAGGCAGTGCCAAAACAGCACTGGAGCACCGGGGGGGAGCAGGACACCATGCAAGGGTGCGCAGCAAATTTGTATATTAATGAGCTGCCAATAAATGCAGAAGTAGGGCTTTGCGGGACCCAAATGAGACCATGGTACCGTGGTATAGGAGACCTGACTGTATATGGATATTTTCCCTGTGAGGAAGTACTGGGAATTAATAGGTTTCTTAATCTAGCAAGGAGAAGCGCAACAGGCAGCACATAAGGGGAAGCTAGACTGCTTCAAACTGCTGAAAAGGTCTGCATTTTAAGACTGAGACTAGTCACTGGAACAAGCTGCGAATAAAAGCGGCAAATTCATTTATTTGGCCTTCAAAAGCACAATAACCGGATTTCTGAAAATAAGCATTAGTCAAACTCAAATGATGGAGCCTGATAAAGGAAGGACTGTGTGAATGTTAATGGCTTGTGATATGCAGGAGGCTGGATTACATGCTCTGGTGATACCATCTATCCTTAAACGCTCTGAGTAAATACAGCATTGTATTTGCTTCCAGCATAATGATCAGGATTCAGCAAATCCACCTTTTTATTCCCCTCAATTTCACATTTCTTTTCAGAAATGAAGGAGATAATTGCCATGTTCCTGTGTACATCCACTTTGCTATTTTCTACACTCCTAAACCTTAAAAAGAAGCAGAATTCACTTTATGACCCCGTGACACTAATATGGCATTATTGCAAACACAAGCTGGGGCCATTATATTTATCGCTGCAAAGTCCACAGAAATGACAGGCACTTACGGGGCATGCTGTAGCCTCAGGCATGCAGGATAAATGGCAAGATTTTAGGGACTCCTTGGGAGCTTCAGATCTCATTTCAGTTCTATGAACGAATAAACACTAAAGATATTTAAGTAACTGTTTACTTAAAAAGCGTATTTATTTAAGTGAAACAGCAATTTAAGTTCTGCAGATTTATGTCATTCCTATCCCGCACCAACTTTCTGTCTGCTGCATCTTCTTCAGACTATTGCCCTACCTACTTGCAAGGGAAGTTCCCACAGCATATTCCATTCCTGAATGATTTTTAGTACTAAGTTAAATTTAAATGGGAAAACAGATTTGTTAAGAGCAATGTTCTTGAAAAGTGTGCAAGTGATGCAAGAAAGCAGTGCCACTGCTATCTTTTCACAGAATCACAGAATCACAGAATATTATGAGTTGGAAGGGACCCACAAGGATCATCTAGTCCAACTCACCATCTAACACCCGTAAAGAGACCGAGAGCTTTTGCTCTGGGGAATCGTTCTGCAGGTGAGGAGCCGTGTCCCTTTATGAGATCTTCCTAAAAATCCATGTGCCTGCCATGGTACTTTCGGAGTAAGTCCTGATTTCACCATAGCAGCATTGCCGTGCATTTCCCCGGAATCAACATCCAGGCATCCTTCCCAGCATCGCGTCATTCCTGTCCCGGTGGAAGAGGGCAGCCACAGCTGTGGCCCTGTTCCAGGGCACATGCAGACAGCAGGACATGGGCAGCAGCAGCAGCCTGTCCCCAGCGGGGAGCGTGCTGGGGAGGAGATGGGTGATACAGAGAGAGGCGGGAGCTGCGGAGGATGGGAATACCGCGGGCTGGAGCTTTGACGGGGGCATCAAAGGGTGAGCCAGCAGTGCCGTGAGAGGTGACTGTGAACGGTGTATCGAGCCTGTGCACCAGCAAGAAATAATGTCCCTGCTTCCCCAGCCGGGGTTGTTGTAATTTTGGAACAGGTAACAAATAGCGAGTGCTCCATTGTCTTTCATTGTAACCAGCCAGGCTGGACGTTCAAACCCCCAAGGGGGAGCGTCGCCTGCACACACCGCCGACCTGACCCGCTCCGCTCCGCACACGGACCAGCAGCCGCCTCCAGGGGAAAACTGGGGGAGCCATTAGGACACCTGAGGACAACCCGGCGATTTCCGTGCGTCTTGTAACATCGCTGTGGATGGCTGCCCGACCAGAATATGCACTGAGAGAAGGAGGGGTGCAGGCGAGACCGACCCTGCCCGCTTCCAGTGTGCCCGTGTGTCCCGGTGCAGAGGCACACCCTTCCTGTCCCTGTCCCTGCCCGTGTCCCTGCCCCTGTCCCTGTCCCTGTCCCTGTCCCTGTCCCTGCCCGTGTCCCTGTCCCTGTGCCCGTCCCCGCGCCAGGTGGCAGCAGAGCGGCGGCGGCGGCGGGAGCATCACAAGCCTCTGGACAGGCTCTGTGCTGGGAACCTGCGGCTGCGGGATCAAGGCCACACGCTCTTTCTGCAACGAGAATTTTAATGTCACTCCGGTGTCTTAATCTTTAGCAAGTGAGACACAGCAAGGAACGTCTTTTTAGTCAAAAGTATTGTGGGAACTCGCACCCGAAACCTTTCTGAGCAATGAATTCCTGCGTGTTGAAACTCAGAAGAGTTTCCTCCAGAATTCAGTCCTAAGGAGAATGTCAGTCTTAAATACTTACACAGGGCAGCTACAAGAGTTTTACCAAGAAGCTCTTGGTCGTTTTTATTATGAATTTTTTATTATAGAGGCCACTCCTACACTGGACTTGACCTTTTTTGCAATAATTATAAATCATGCATTTAACCTGTTGGTGGATAAGAATAGTAGAGCTACTGTAGTTCATTGTTTTTGTTGTACTATTTTTTATAGGCTGCTCTTAGACAATATAGAGTCGTCAATTTGAAATTTAGGAACTGACGCAAGGCATCATCTTTGCAGAAACATTACAGGTAACATTGCATCACATCTTTAAATGGCATAAGGCTGCTTGTCCCCAGGGCCATTCAGGGCCTGACAGACTCTGTGCCACTGACTGACCACTCCCTATTGGATGCAGAGGGCAATATAGTAACCAAAGACGAGGAGAAAGCAGAAATACTCAATGCACACTTTGCCTCTGTTTTTAATAGCAAAACAAACTGCCCGCAAGACAACTGGACCAGCAGTGGCATGGAAGGAGCTGGGGTGCAGTATAACCCCCTTGTAATCCAAGAGGAGGTAGTCAGAGACTTGCTGAGTGGCTTGGACCCTCATAAGTCTATGGGACCGGATGGAATCCATTCGAGGGTCATGAAACAACTAGCAGATGAACTCGCCAAGCCACTCTCCATAATTTACCAACAGTCCTGGCTTACTGGTGTTGTGCCACAAGACTAGAAATTGGCCAATGTGACACCCATCCACAAGAAGGGTAGGAAAGATGATCCTAACAACTACAG
>WEKX01013699.1:157584-183530 GCA_013390025.1 Pitta sordida | reverse complement strand
GAATGTTAGGAAGAGGTTTTTCACAGAGAGAGTGATCTCTCATTGGAATGGACTGCCCAGGGAGGTGGTGGAGTCGCCATCCCTGGAGGTGTTTAAGAGAAGACTGGACGAGGAGCTTAGTGACATGGTCTAGCTGGGGGATGTAGGGCTGAATGACCCTGGGCCCCTTCCGGCTCGGAGTGGCCTGCTAGACTGTGAGGGATCTAGGTTGGTGTTACGCTCTGGGATGTGCTCTCGGTCTCTGTACGGGTGTTAGATGGTGAGTTGGACTAGATGATCCTTGTGGGTCCCTTCCAACTCATAATATTCTGTGTGTGTGATTCTGTGTGACTGGATTGTGCCTTACAACCAGCTCCCAAGCAAAACTGCATCCCTTGCACCTGCCTCAAACCAGACCTGGACTCGGACATTTAAGTCGAGGATGAGACCCCAAGGTCATAATCTGACTTACCCCGTGCCCTTCACCTCTTGCCCCAGATGGAGGAGCAGCTACAGCCCTACAGCCCTGGAAAAGGCGTGTGAATACCCTGCAGTAAATTCCGTGCTGCTCAGGAAGAGTCTGTAAAGCCAAATGCAGCCACAGGGTGGAGGAACAACTACGGAACCAAAATTACACCAGGACCTTCCTCGGGGACCTCAGGCCCCGCCAGCCCTCAGGAAGACTGCCTCCGGGAGCTGGGTACTGCCCCTCACTCTGGTTTATTAGAGGAAACCTTGGAAGAGCTGCAGGGCATATCCATGGATGTGTTCCATCTGTGAATATACAATGAGTTAGACTGTTGCCTTTCTGCGAACCTTAATTTCATAAAGAGTTTAGTTTGCTTTATTTGGGTCTGCTGCAATAGTTCTTGTGAGTAATCTCCTGTGTTAATTAAAGAAAGTAAGCAGAAATATAAAAAAGTAAATGTTAACTCGATCTGCTTCCTTGCCAGTGGAGCCTGAACTCCAATGCTTCAGCTGTGAGTTTGCCTCTGTACAGTGCCTGGGTGCATACAGAGAGGTGGTATGGGATGATAAAAGCCTTCTGACATTACAAAAGGCTGATCAAAAGGCTTATGCCTGTGGGTTAGGCACACATTGCCAGTGATGGACCTTGTTCCACCACGGGGTACACATGCTAAGCACTGTGAGGGAATCCATGTGCACTGTGGCCATCTGCATCTCCCATGTAGCTACGCTCCTGTTTAGTGGGTTAAGGTCTCCTGATAGCCATGAGACTGGAGCCCAGCAGAATGGAGCCACGGTGGATATCCATTTCCATTGCTTTCTTCTCCACTGAAGTAAGCCTTACTGAAGGCAAAAAGGAGGGTGGATAGAGGAAGTGAGAGAGAATGAGCTCATTTTCACCTCCTATATCAGAGGTATAATGCTATGCCTCTTCCTTATTCTCTCTATGGTCTGATCTCAATAGATTAAGAGCCAGCTCCTGCTTCAAGCTGTCTTGGACAAGACCATGGAGACTTCGAGGCAGCTGATGAAGTGCCAACTCCATTAGCTCTGCAGCTGATGTGTTCTCATATTCTCCCAGCCAGTCTGAGTAAGCGTGATGGGCTACCAGGGTTACTCAGTGTGTGGAGTGCTGGAGGCAGGAGACATTAATTTCCATTCTGTCCCTCAAATGGTCTTAGTATAACAGATGACCAATGAACTCTTCCAGAAAACAGCTGAAACTTGGAAGTCCTGAGAGGGGGTGGTAAGAGGGACCTCTCTCTCTTCCTCAGACCTCCTGAGATGTTCTGCTCCTGCGCTGTCTTGAATCTTCCCCAGCTGTTTTCATCTTTGCAATTTGCTCTGTACTCTACAACACCCATGTGAAGTGTCATCTTTTCCCCTTAATGTGATGCCAAATAATTTGTGGGGAATAGAGCAAAAAAAAATTCTGGAATATTCTGCACTTGGGGGTCAGAAATGCACTGTCAGACTCATGAAGGATGGGTTGACAGGGCGCAATTGCAGACATAGTGAACCATTGGGTGGTGTGATTCTCAGAGCTCATGAAACACACACTGGAAAAGCAGAGATCTCTTCTGGCATGGTAGATCGGAGTCTACATAGAGGTTTCTCCTCTGCAAACACTATTGTGCTTCTTCTGCAATGGCCTGGCTGACAGAACTCACTGAATACTAGCCAGAACGTTTTCAGCACAAACTGATGTGCCCACTACACTGTGACCTGTGTTGAACCCTCCTACAGGTATCACATTTATTCTATATTAGCAATCCTTCTTGGGCTGCTTCATGGGAATGCGTGGGGCTGCTAACCCAGAAAGAAATGGCCCTAGCTGACTGGCTCTCAGGCTTTGGCAGGGACATGTGGGTCCCGGGCCCATTTGTCAAAGCCTCTCCGGTACTGCCTTGCCTCAGATCTTGGGCAGCTCACTGTGCAATTGCCAAGGAGGCAAATCACTTCCAAAAGAAGGAAGGACTTCCTGTTCTCTGCAGGGATGCTCGACCTACAACCAACATTGCTTACTGCCTGGTGTGAAGCTGACCTGCACTGAATGCAGCAGTATCATCTTACTGCTGAGTCCGTGTTCCCAAGTGCCAAGCCATCAGGAGAGGAATTCTCCCAGACAATGGTGGTCAAGTTACTGATGTCCTTTGGGTCCCAGATCATGCAGAGCTCAGCTGCTGAGAAACATTCCCTAGAGAACACACTTACTTTCTAATAACTGGAGGGAAACTGGGGAGGTATAATTATCAGACTGAGCCAAACCCCATGAATGGTCTTTCTGAAGACCTCTAGGATTTCTTTTCTCCTCCTCTGCTTAACAGTTGCCTAAAGGCAGAGCCAAACATCTGTGACATTTTCCTCCAATAGAACTTTCCTAAATACAGTAAATATGCAAACTGCACTTTGTTCTATTTTATAGATAAGAATGTATTCAAATGAAAGGAATTACAAGCACATCTACGTGTTTTTCCACATACTAGGTGTACACCCATGGCTCTGCTTAAGAAAAAGTATAATGTCAATTGATAAATGCACACACACATGTGACAGAAATGCTGTAATGTTGAAAAGAACTGATACCATTTTTAATTTACCTGGGACAAACCATGCCTTTTTATCACAGCAACCCTCTAATACATAATCAACACCTAATTTAGAATATACTTGAACTAACACATAGATTAAAGAGAACAGCCAAGAGGTCTTAGGGAAAACTTTGTTACAAGAAAAAGTGGCTAGCAAATAATGTTTTCACAGCATCTAAGGAGACCTTCAACATTCAGAAATAGATATTTTTCCATATTATAGTCTTTTGCACAATTACTGAATCACAACACAGAAACTGAAAATCAATTAACATAATCTCAGTTTTTGACTACAGTATAACATGAAGCAAGATTGAGTAACAAGGCATCAAAGTGCAGCTTTGACAAGGGTGTGAAATTTCTGTTCTAAAGTAATTTTGCACTTGTTTTCTCCCAACTGTCAGGTTTAATAAAGCCAAACAATTTTCATATATGGAAACTCTCTATAAACTCAATAAAGAAATTTCTACTCTTTCTTTTGTTTTTCCTGATGTACAGAAAGATTAACTACCACAAATATCTGCAAAGAGGCAATGGCCAATAAACATTGTTCGTGCAATTAAAATTAGTATTTATTACACTCAAAATACATTTTAGGGTTTTTTTCCATAATCACTTTTGTCTATGTTCTTTTTTCTTCCATTTCTCCTCTGCAGTCTTTTA
The DNA here is from genome assembly GCA_013390025.1 of Pitta sordida. Classification (NCBI taxonomy): domain Eukaryota; kingdom Metazoa; phylum Chordata; class Aves; order Passeriformes; family Pittidae; genus Pitta; species Pitta sordida. The sequence continues at coordinate 179,829 of WEKX01013699.1, read as the reverse complement.
ATGTACTGAACAAAGAAGATGTTAGCCTGACAGTCTGATGACTGCCACATTATTTGGACTATGCTCACTAACTCTGTCCTCTCAGCTATATTCTCCTCAAATACTGACACTGCTTTTCATGCACAGAAACACTTGTATTTTAAATACTGTCTAATGTAAAATGTCCTTGGATTTTAGAGGGTTTATTTTCTGTCCTCTATGTCCAGCAGCTGTGAAATGTATGATTTACACAGTAATTTACATAATCTGTGGCACAGTCTTCATGGTCCTCAGATGGCGCTTAATGACACCACTGCACAGCAGCTCATAAAACTGGGCACATAAAGGTTTTTATGCTTATAGACTTGTAGAGGCTTAAAACCATATATCTTCCCAAATTTAGGCATTTCTGCTGGATTGGCTTTTGATCTTTTTTTTTGCCATCCTACTGTACATCTGGTAAGAGATCTGGGCTGAAAGCAGCTAAGGGGTCAAGCCATTTGTTTCTTCAGGGTTGTCGGTCCCTGGAGAAACATCACTTAGCTGTTGAGAAATGCTAAGTAAAACATAGGTAAGTTGTTGTCTAGCTTAAATTTTGTTCTTCATGTGAAGAAGGAGCTCTTCTAAGCATTAATTTTAGAAGACAGAAGATTTAGCTGCAAAAGATTCCCTTCAAACCATCTCAAGCTGTTATTCTGTCAGCAGGAAAACAAACATGCTACAAAGCCTGCACTGAGAAGTCAATCTTTTAACCACTCTCGCTCCATCTTTTAAAGGAGTCTTACAGAAACCTGTCAGGTGTGAGCATGCCAAACCATAGGAAAGGAATGTCAGGGGGAAGGATTATAAGGCTGAGGCATGGAGATGCTGGAAGCTGAATCTTTGGATGCCTTTGGATAAAGAGCTTGTAAGAGAAAAGGTTGGTAGTTCGGCAGCAGCAGTTTGGGAATGGGACACAGGGAAAAGAAGCGGTCTAGAGGGGAGGATTTTTGTGCTAGGGAAGAGAAAAGATGTTACTTTCCAGTAAGTAGTAGGAAAGAAGGGAGATGGGCACTGCAGTGAGATGAGAGGGATTTGAGAACTGGGCCTGAGGGTATTGCAAAATGGAAGACAGGACTAGACATGACAGGAGTACTTATTAGACAAGCCTGATGACACTGATCGTTGTCAGTGCCCTCCCCATGCACACACAAGCACACTCCCTACGCCTTCTTCCTGGGCAGGCAGCTGCTGACAGTGCAATGGGGCACATAAGGATGTGTTTGCAGTAGCAGATTAGCTGTCCTTTCTGTTGAGTAATCACTGTTCAGCCACAGCTAAAACTGGTTTGTTCCAGGTGAATGTTTTCTGTTGAGTGGATGCTGCCCTGTAGAGGGCTGACGTCCATGACAGTCTGCAAGCTGTAGCCTGGTGTTGGTCAGCTGAAGATACTCATGACCCACCTGGTTGTCTTACTGTAAGTTTAGTTGTGATTTCATTCTAAATGTGCCCCCAATCCTGCCTGGAGCCTTCTGGGCAAGATTCATACCAAACTTGGACCAGTAATTTGCCTCACAATTTTTCAGGCCTCTCCTGCTGTTCTCATATCATCAGAGTCCAGCTGTTTTGACATGGATCTGGCACACCACATTATTCTTGTTTCTGTGGTTCCTTAAGCTTCATTAATCTAATGTCTGACTATGAGCTGCTTCCCTGAAAATGTACCATTTCCAGTTAACAGAATTTTTAAACAATTCCCCTTTTCAATAGAATATCTAAGCCACCTATTCTTGTCCAAAAGTGTTGACAATACTAACAACTGCAATTTAATGACTTTATTTAAAAATATGTGCATATATAAAAACATTTTTCTCTAAAAATGCATACCTTATACTGCCTATTTGCATGTAGATAAGACCCTCCAGATTTTGTCAGATCAAAGGTCCTTCAATAACATTTTAGTTCACTGTCTTGTTTTTCAGGAACAGACTATCAGAACTCACAAAGTCAATTACAGCTGAAGAATTGTTTAAAAATCTATCATTTCACAGCTAGAGCATCTCAGGTAAAACTGTGCTACCGTGAAAAGGTTTAACACCTACTTATGAGTTCAATGAGAATGCCAGCTGGATACATGAGCAGCCACACAGTGACATTGTGTGAGATCAACAATTGGATCACATAAGGAATGTCTGCACAGCTACCCTAGTCAAAAATAAGACTGCCTTCAGGCACAAAGAACATAGGACATGCCTCCACAATAGTGTTCAGGAAACAGAACTGTAGAAAGAAATTCTGAGATCATTCTGACAATCTTTGTGTTCAAACAGGGAGCTAGGAAATAGAAATAACTCCTAGAATGCTGTGTCCAAAGGGGTAAAGATTCATAAAAATTATAGATGAAAACTACAAACCTTGTTATAGATCACTTAATCATCCTAAAAGCTTGTACTATTTAAATGATCAAAGATTAAAGGTCACTTGATCACAATTTATAAATGCCAAATCTAACTGTTGAAGGTATAATGAAATTCAGTGGATGGGAGATGAAGCTGAACTAATTCAGACCATAAATAATGCTCTCATTAGTTTTCTGTGTGTATATTAACTCTTGAAATAATCTATCAAATACTGCCTATTACTAAAAAGAATTAAATCAACTTTTTTTTTATTAATTTGATTTTTCATTGCTTTAATTCAGCAACATCTATTGGTCTTGAAGCAAATCACATAATGGATGTCCAGTGACCTGTTATACTCAAAGAGCTGGAGTAAATAATTATAAAACCTCTATTAATCACTGAGTTCTTGAATTTATCCACAGGAAATAACAACCTCACAGCTTGGTTATGTGTTGCAAACCTTATGCCTTGATTTATTTGTCCTAATCACAGTAGTATTAGGATATCCTTTGCAAGGGATACCTCCTTCCTCCCTGTGCTGGTTTGAACACAGTTTTTTTTCTGGCAGCAGGGGTGTGGGGGTGCTAACTAGCAGAGGTAATGCCAGCCAGCTGCTGGCTGGGCACTGGCTGCCGGCCAAGGTCAGGAGCAGATAGAGGCACCTCTGTGATAACATATTTAAGAAAAGAAAGAAAAAAAAGCAGAAACAGCAAAGAAGATGGCCGGAGAGGAGCTGAGAGGTTGAACAGCCATGAAGGTGCCAAGGCCAGGGCGGCCAGAGGAGGGGGAGGAAGTTTTCCAGGTGTCTCATTGCTGCTTGTAGAATGAACCATAGTGAAGCAGACTGTCTGCCTGCAAACCTATGGCATAGAGAGAGAGAGAGAACAGAGATGTAGAATCCACCTGCCGCGACACTGGAGCTGGAGGATCATGTTGGAAAGCTGCAGAGATATCTTGGAGCCCACACACTTGAAGCAGAGCTCAGCAGAGATCCTGGACAGACATTGAAGCCCATGGAAGAGTCCATGCTTTGTGACAGAACTGTATTATGGTAGGATCTGATCTGTGTACTTTGGGATGGGCTCACGAATGAAGCAGTGCAGCCAGTGCTTAAAAGACGCACCCTGTGCTGTGACCCTCGGGCAACAGAGAAGGAAAGGGTCATTAAAGACTTTTTCTCTCGTGAGAGAGGACTTTATGAAAGGCAGAGAGGTGGTTTCCTACCCTAAAACTGGTCAGAAAATACTAACTATCTGGCTTTCCCCTACTCCTGTTCCCCCTTTTGGCTCCTGGAGGAAAAAAGGGAATATGATACCTGTTGTAAGAAGAAGGAGGGGTGGGGGAAGAAGGTTGCCTTTAAAATGATGCTTCTCACATTAAGCTCTTATCTTGATGGAAATAAATATATCCTTTATATTCCCCACTTGTAGCTTGTTTTGCCTGTGATAAACATTTTTCAGGTTTTTTTTCCTTTTTTCTCCCTCCTCCTGTTTGTATGTGGGGTGGGCGGGGGAGAAAATGAAGTGAGGGAGAGGTTGTGGGTGAATCTCTGGCATCCAGCCAGGGTCAAACCATGACACTCCCACAGCAAGCCACAACCCTGAAATGGACCATTGGGACCCATCCTGTCCTCCAGACCCTGTTGCCACCTTCATCAACAAGCCCTCATGGAGGCCACACTGGGATCACAAAGGGACATTTTCACTGCCACTGTTGTCCAAAAGGATTACAAAAAAAGTAACATTATTTGGGGCTGAGAGATATCCCATGACAGCATTATTAATGTTGCACTTTTTTAAATGCATCGCAGTGCAGCTCAGGAACAACGTGCTCATTTTTCAAGGTAATAGACATCTAACGGTGTGTCTCATTAAGCTCACAGTCAGACATTTCCAAAATCTAATCATATTTTTGCCTTTTTATTTTTCCCTTTTTTTTTTGACTGGGGTGATACACTTACCTCCCTGTGACTGTGTCAAAAGGCAACAATAATCTGCCTCTTGGGGGCTTAGAAGCATTAGGTATTGTTATGTAGCATGCTGTAACTTGAAGTTACATCTCATGTCACCCAGATCAGCATGGTGGCTAGTCTTTCACCTGTATTGGTGATGACCGAATAATCGGTTTAAAAGCTGAAGAAAAGAAGGCTTTGGGATGATCTGATTGTGGCCTTTCAGTACCTAAAGAGGTCTTGCGAGAAAGATGGACAGGGACTTTTTACATGGGCATGTAATGATAGCACAAAGGGGAATGGCTTTAGGCTTAAAGAGGGTAGGTTTAGATTAGACAGAAGGAAGGAATTCTTTACTGTGAGGGTAGTGAGGCACTGAAACAGGTTGCCCAGAGAAGTTCTGGATGCCCCATCCCTGGAAGTGTTCAAGGCCACATTAGATGGGACTTTGAGCACCTTGGTGTAGTGAAAGCTGTTCCTGCCCATGGCACAGCAGTTGGAACTAGGTGATCTTTAATGTCACTTCCAACAAAAACCATTCTATGATTTCACCCAAACCTTTATTACAGTTTGTAATTTCTCTTTCATTCGCTACTTGCTAACAGCTACTGGTCTTGCACCTGAAACATATAGGTAATAAGAATTTTGTTTTTAGGGAGAAGGCTGTTTCAATTTGCTGCTAGCTTTAGCCAAACTATAATCTATTTTGCATTTGGTGCAATGTTAATTTTTGCTTTCTTTTGGCAGTTATAGCCACATCATACAGTGGCCTAACTTTAGGGTCTACAGTGTTACAGATTTGCTCACTGATTTTGTAAAGCCCTCATGCTGCTTTTTCTACCATTAAGGGCTGATGCTTTATGAATTTTTTGCATATGAAATTGTGCCAAACGGCAGTCATGGAAATCACCACTAGTGAACACAGCTCCTTCTCCAGCTCAGGCTGTCACCTAAAAGGGCATTAATGGCTCTCCTGCCAGACACTGTAGTTCCATCCCAGCTATTAGCAGAGCTGTTTGAGAATTGTTCCTTACCTACATAGAGCTAAATGTGACAGATCAGAAAATGGTTTCTGTTCAAGGTAGCCCAGCTTGCTTTGATGGGAGCATAAGCAACTCAGGAGCAGATTAGAAGGAGCAGTAAGCTGCAACATGAATGGTGAGGGAGAGGTGTTTGGCTAAAGACAACCTCTGTTAGCACAGCCAGATATTGGAGTGAACATATGCCCAAGCCTTAGTTTTGCTTGATTTCTCATTTCTGTAAATTAAGGAGCACAATAGAAAGCAGGAGTTTCCTCTGGCAGCTTCTACTTATCCAAATCTCATATGCACAGCTCCCTATTAATGTTGGATTTTAATTTGCCCACTGAGCCCTCTAAAAGCTCTGTTCTTTGTTCTTATTCTCTTCCCACTCACTTCTAAAGACAGTGGCTGTGATCATATTGTGAATTCTTTTATGCAGCAGTACCACTCTAATTAGTACTTGAATTTATTCCTGACTGTTACTTTGCAAGAAGCCAGAGGTATTTTCTCATTTCCCTTCTTCAGGTCAGTTCATGAAAAATTTACCATCTGCAATAGATGATGAGTTTGCAAGTCACAGTAACTCAAGTCACAAAAACTTAATTTAACAGATTGCACTGAAGCAATTTGTTGCTGTTGCCAATGTATTCACTGCTTTCAGGATGCTTCCAGCTACCAGCGCCAGCTCTGTATTGAATACAAAATGGAGAGTGGGCAATGTATAAGCACTTAAATGAGGTAAAATAAGTGTGCAGCTGTATCCTTATGTTTGTGCTTCAGGCAAAGTTGGTATTTTATTATTTATTGTTGTTGCACTATATTTTTGATGATCAGATTTCCTCAGAAACCTGTCATTCTGAAGTACTCACAGTATGTTTTTGGCTTTGAGTTTATCCTCTTCGGCAGTAGTAATGATTAATCTGATTCCTTTGGCATGCAGTTTTAAATCCAGTCACTTCAGCAGAATGAAACTTTAACTTCAGTGAAGGAAGATCTACTGCCTTGTCAGCACAGGTTGTTTTATGTGTGCTGAAGGGCTGAATACTCAGTAAACTCTCCTGTCATGATTCCATGAGCACACCTGCCATCTCCTTGACAGTCAGCTTGATTCTCGGTAGTGTAGGTAAACGTAGATTTCATTTTATAAGGAAAAGTGAGCTCACTCCTGCTAAAAGACTTTAAGGGAGGTTTCATTCTGCACAGCTATTTCACTCCTTTTTGTGCAGAACATTTCCGGAGGGACATTTTATTTCACAGAATATTCTGAGCTGGAACAGACTCACAAGGATCTTAAGAAAATGGCCCATGCAGGGATCAAACCTGTAACCCAGTGTAATTAGCACCATGTTCTAACAAACTGAACTAATAGGAAACCTGGAATTATCTCAAGACAAATCAGAAATAGAATTACTTGACAGCTAAAATCTAGTTTCTTATAATAGCCTATCCATTGGAGGTGATGGAACAGCAGAGATCCTGCACCTTGACACTGTGAAAACTGCCTCCTTTGAACAGAGGTGTTGACTAATTAACTGCCTTCTTTTACTTTCAATTTGTTCTCTTCTCTTCTAACATTAATTTCAATTGGATTCCTTATATATAAGATATGCCTGATGCACAGGGGCTTTGGCCTTCTTTTCCAATAATTAGTAAAGAATTAGAGCCACTGTTTTCTGTAGCTTATGTAAGCAAGTATGTATCACTTTTCTGTTGATCCACAAATATGGTAACTTCAGTACAAAGTTCACTCCAGATAGTCACCTATCTAGAAAAAAATGTACTGATTACACTGAGGATCTCTACTGTTTAACTCCCAGTGGGGCTTTGCCCCAGCTAACATAACTTATTGTAAAACAATATATTGGAAGATATAGGAAGGCTAAGAATCAGTTAAATATTCACAGAATAAGGATGGGTTTTTTTGAAAACCACGAAAACCAGCTGACTTCACACTTAGGGAAGTTGTCAAGTTCTGTGGAAGTGAGAAGATAGTGTCTAGTAAGAAGTTAATCATTACTCCTGTTTCACTTAGGAGTCTATCACTGTGAAACTGCGAAATTATGCAGAATACTTTCTAATTTTCCTTGTGCTGTATTTTCAACAAACAGTAACTAACACCCATCTTGGACACACTGGGCACTCCTAGTGAACACATAAAGCACTGTGCTGTAGCATTACCATTTTCAGTGGAAGGGGGGATATATAATTGATATATACCTGTAGCACAGCTTATCCTTCAGACCACTAAAATCTGGCTACTTCCATAGCCCATTGGTCATAAGCAGGGCCATGGCACAGCCTAATCCTTGGAACTTGATGAAGATTTACATATAAATTTACTGGATTACAGCCTCAGTCCACGAGGTTACTTGTGTTTTTCACAGCAAGAAATCCCACTGAAATATTGATAAAGCTGGCTGACAACTTCTCCGAGAAAAAAGCTTGAAAGCCTGTTCATGCTTCTGAGTGGCCATTACTAATCACAATTGTTTTGCAAGAAGCAAGGCAAAAGAAATTTAGAGATTTCATTTTTCCACCAGAAATTTCTCTCAAACTTTCATCACGTTACTCCTGGCAGTCCTGCACAATACTTCGAAATTTGCAGAATGAGCTGACCCTGGGTGTGCATCTGGTGATGTGCTGTTGGGTTTGGGCTGCCTCTGGTAACTGATGGACCTGTAGCCAAACAGGACAGAGAACTGTTTTTTTGTGGTGCAGCCTTTGTTTTAATTGATATTATTTGGGAGTTCCTTTCTACTAATTTTTATGAAACTTTTAAGAACATATTTACTGTGAGTAAAACCAGCTAACTGGTTCAAAAGATACTATGAAAATGTCCTGTGGACTGATGTGCAAAGGGTAAGATTACATAAAAACTTATTTCTTTTAAATTCTATAATTTGTTGATTGTATATTTCCCTTTAAATCTCCTTAAAATACTCAAAAGACTACTATATGACTTATATACATAACGTGTTATAATCTATTTCAGTGAGCTTTGGATTTTTGTATGAAATAGGAGAAAACAACTTGGCAGGGAATTCTCTGATGCATTTCTCTTTCTTCTCTTCTCACTCTCAAAATACATACATTCTTTTCCCTCTGTGGATATGACTTGTGAATGAAAGGCCTTAAGTTTTACATTAAACTATTGTAGTAGCAAGAGTTTATCAAAATACTGAATAAGCCAGTTTACATTTTATTGAACGTGAAAATTCAGGAAGTATGGAGGACAGAGAAGTGGAAAAAGCCCACACAGGGCCTGACTACAAAGTGGTACAAGTAAATTCAGCAGCTATGTGCTGGATGATGCCTTCTGTTTCAGCAAACCACACCAATGCAGTAAATCGCAGCCCACAATGAAAACTCGAGGCTCACTTCACACTCTGACAGATTTGTGGCAGACATCAAATGCTTGACACTCAACCACTGTATTTAAGGCTAGCTTTGGGGAGAAAGGAGGTATTAGGAAGATTTTTCAGCACCAGAGGCTTAGTTAAATTAAAAAATGTATTAAAGATTAAAAGAGACAGTATAACTGCTCTTTACTTATATTAATATATGCTTGTTGAATTTAGTTTTTAGAAATATATGAAGTTCTAAATAAATTTAAATAAGCTAAATAAAGTTTTTAAAAATTCCATCTTTTTAAAGACAATAATAACCTGCCATGAAAGCAGTTAATTCTCATCTGTTGTTTTAAACATAAAATAAATTTCTTCCAATTATTCCTAGCAAAATGTTGCAAGAATTTTTTTGTGTGTGTCTAATATTAATTGTTGCTTTATACTGTTATCATTGTTGTACGGTACTGAAACTGAATGTCTTCACTTGGATCAAGCTGAAAACAGGAAACAGCTTATCAGCTTTCATATTCTTCACTTCATATGGGCTGCTTATTCCAAGAAGCTCTTGAGGATCTTCTTAATATGACAAGTTTGCTGTCATTTTACTGAAATCCCCCAAAGTAAATTTATCAGATCACCGACTGAGGCCACAGAAGTGCTCCTGGTTTCTACTCACTATTGCTAAACACTAATTGTAAGGTCCTTGACTTCACCTCAGACAGTTTTCACAGGAATTGTTTGTAGATGTCACTGATACAACTGAACGATGGTCTGAGGGGATAATCAGAAATCAAAGCCTTGCTAGAGATCCACTGGTAAGTCAGTCACTGCCTGCTCTAATTTGACAAGCATCATTTTGCCTGCTGGTAAAACCCTTAGTTTCTATTCAGGTGCTAAATAAAACCCCAAAATAAGTGTATATTCCATGAGTCAGACACAGGATTTTCCTTTGATGCCTGAAGAAGCGCTGGAGGTAAGTGTTTGAGAAATGAGAAAGAAGGACTAGAGATTCTGGGTAAACCTGAAACACCAGTTAAGACCAAGCCTCATGACTACAGCTGTGAAGCAACAGCCTAAATACTAAGGCAGAATAACTCGTTCCAGTGAACATTGTTAAGACATGTTGATTGGTGAGGGAGGAATAAAAAGGTTCAACTGTGAACCCAAGTTCTTATCATTGCCTCATGCTGGTTACCTTAGGCCAGCCAGAAGCAACTGAGGAACTTGCATCCAGGTCTTCTTTATTATTCTCAGGAGGTAAAAGAAAGAGGCAGTGTCACCGGTTATACTGGGCACTAGGAGGTGAAGATCCTCCATAAAGAGGCACTGATTGGACAGAGCTAGGGAAAAGAGGGAGAAAAAAAATTATATGATTAAACATATTTAAGCAGTGATTCAACAGACGTTTATGGTGCATGAAACACAGAGAGAAGCTTGCAAAACAGAAGTAATCTACAAAATCCTTGGAGTGAGGTCTGAACTTAAGAAGATGAAGAGGTAAAACTGCAATTTCTTATTAACTGCAGGGGTAGTGAAAGAGAATTTGTGATTTAGATAAATTCTTGAGACAAATGGTTGGAGCAAGGAGGAGAGACCCTGAGAGAGTCTTGTATCAAAGTAGAAATAATTTAGGATTAGGAGAAAAAAGGATAGTGTAACCTGCCTCAAATGGAAGTAAGAAAAAAAAGAAGAAACACTAAAGGAATAATTGCTCAAAGGCTGCGCTTGGTGAGATCCAATTAAGTGGTGAGCAAGGAATGGCCAGATGTCACAGGGTCAGCTTGAGAATGATTAATATCCTGAACTGTGTCTACATCCAACAGAGCTTTTTAAGTGAAACTTGGGTATATAGCACCACTCACCAGTGGTCATACACCTCCAGCATTTTCATGAAATGTTCATAAAAAGAAATGGGTGATAAATTGAAAGGGACTAAGCAAAGAACCTCCAGTTTTTCTACAGTACTTCCATTACCATGAAAGATTCAAGCAGGCAAAAATAGTGAGTTTAATTGCTGTGATTTTTTCCCACAACCGATAGCTCCAAATCTGGATCCTCAGCAAATCTTAACTGTTTAAAATTTTGAGACTGTCAAGTGTTTTAACTATTTTCAATATCTGTTCTGAAGCATAAAGAGTCGATTACCCATTTAGGGCTGATCACCAAGTACTGAAGAAAGCAAACTAGTCTGGGTAGGTGAACACATCACGCAACGTAAAGACACTTTGAATCCTTGGCACATGTGAAAACCTTGTAATAGAGGTTTTCTAAAAGAAGACAAGTACACTTCCTATAAGCTGAGAGGGAAAAGGCCTTAAACAAGCATGTTCAAAGGGCTCCTTTGAATAACTGTGGTTTGCATCTAGGAATACTGCATAAGTACTTGCTGGACAAGAATCAGAAGAACATTGAGAGCATGTGTAAAGCCTTAAAACACCCCAAGATAACATGTTTGATATTGCCACAGCACTCCTTGAGGCGGGCATTTAGTAAATCACCCACAGACTTGGGATTGAACACAGATTATAGATTTGAACGCAGATCATAGATGAGTAGGTGGTAAAGGTGTAAACTTCAGTTTAAAAAAAGAATTCCAAAAGCATGTCACTGAAAACATATGATTATGTGACAGGTTAACATATGTTGTTCATATATGCATGAATCTGTATCTGTAAATGTGCAAGCTTTTCTAAAACTTCAGGAGCAGAGGGTTAAAACATTTTGAGAAGTCAACAAGGTCTTGACTTTTAAATTAACAGTAGATAGTCTATCCTCTGTTGGGAAGATGACCAGCTCAGGTTTTATTTATGATCATATGACTCAGTTCAACATACAGTTACTACAAACGTTTGGTACTATGGAATTAAAAAAATGAGAATAGCCTTAGGCAGTAACTTGACTTCCTTCATATGCTACTCAGAGGATGAGAAAGAGCTATAAAATGAACAGAGAATAACCTCACCAGTCAGGATTTCTTCCAAACTCCATCCCTTTGCTTCTGCCACAGGTAATGTTTGGCCATTTTGTCATCATGCCATGTGTCTTGCAGAGAGAAAAATCCCCTCTGTTGCCGCAGTAAAGGGCAGAATTCAGCATAGCATATTGTGGACTTATCTGCCACTACATGTGGCATGAAAATTTTTACAGGACAAACACTCGTCTGCAATGGATGGGCAAATTTGATAGTAGGATTGAAACTCCTTTCTAAACTCCCCTCTAAAACACAATACACAACTCTCTCCCAATGGCAATACACAGAAGCACCAGCTGGCCCTATTCTGTATTCTTAACACACACACAAGCTCTCCTACACTCCTATGGGAGTCATTCTGCAACCTCTGCACAAACAGTAGGCTACTCTTTCTGTTTGGCCTTGTGAGCTCCATATACATCTCCCAATCCTCTGCCTTTGAGCTGCTCTCACACCACTGAGAGGGCGCTAACATAAAAGTGTCAAAACCACAGACATTTTTAACTACCATCAGCTACCTGTGTATTTGTAAATAAAACAGAGGAGCTACTGATTTGTTACCACATGCAGTATTTAATCATTACTATGCTACCTGGAAGGAGTTTCACCTGTACTAACTAGTACTTGTCTACATGGTTCCTGGGAATGGGGCATGAATTCCATTTGCAGCAGGAATATGGTAAAAATTACCTTCTGAAGCCAACATTTATATGGATACATATTTTGGGAAGAGTATGTACCAAAGTCATATTCAATGGGCAGCTGGAGTGTAGCCAGCTCTTTCAAAGTAAAAAGTAGCCCCTCCATGGTGGAGGATGTATGGATGAAGCCAATGAGGCAACAACACATAGATCTGGTGAATAAAAAAACCCTTGTTCTTGACTTCAGGCAATTGCTATTGAACCAGTACGGAGAGGCTCCTAGCTACAAGGAGCAGATAATCCAGACTCCAGGCAACACCTGCTGCCTGGTCATGCTCTTTGCTCTTCCACTCATGGCATTCTGAAAATGCTGAGAAAGTCTTCCAAAACTGAGTTTAGCTTTGGACAGGGCACGGGTAGCATCCAGACAGAATGGCTGTAAACGGGACACCTAAATATATTCATAATGTAGAACATGAACCTCACTGCAGGAAGAACGACTTTGAAATACCTGAAGTGATCATAATGAGACACCTATTAAAGAGCTGCCACTAAGTATGGTTGTAGTATCAGTAGATTCAGAAAGTAACACTGAACTATTTCAGTGTGGCTATGGCTGCAAGTAATCTAAAAGATGTGATTTTATTGAAAAGGCAAGAAAAGCAGCAAAGATAAAGAAAATCCACATGAAACACAACAGCCTGTGACCTTGCTTTTGACAATTTGATCACAGTTCCTTATATGTAAGTAAAAAAAAATCTCCTTCTTCCAAGATGTCACAACTTAAAGGAATTATTTAAAGACAGATATGGGAAAAGCAAACTTAGGAGAAATTAAAGCACATGCCCTTGGTACATCAGCCCCACCATGTTGCTTGAGAGAGCAACTTCTTCCAAGGTTTTGCTTGATCAGCCTTATTATCCTTCCGAGATTTCCCGAGACAGATCCAGCATCTGGTGGGGAGCAGAGGTTAATAAATGAATGTTCACCACTACCTTGGAAGCACTTTCCAAGTGACAGCTCCTCCAGATCTCCTGCTTTGCCTTTCTCAAGCCCATTTTTCCCTTCAGGGCTAGTAAGCGGCCCTGACCGTATCCCAAAGCTTTGCAACAAATGGACTCCCACATTTCGGCTGCTTTGACTGCCGAGGTGGCGGAGCTCAGCTCGGAGGAAAGGCGCCTCTAAAGGAGGCACAAGTGGCATTGTTTGACCAACAGCGCACGGGCTGATGTTACTTTCCGGAGAGCCCGGGGGTCTGCAGGGACAGGGGCATCACATCAGCAGTTAAAAGGAAGTGCACACCCCTGGCTCCTGGTATCTGTGTTATCCCGGTTATCCCGGTTATCCCGGGCAGGACCCTGTTTTCCGCAGGGAACGCAAACCGAGCAGGGCAGGTTTCCCAGCGCTGGTTCCTGGCCACGAGCGGACTCAGTTTAGGATTTCGGCTCTTCCAGGCCGAAATGTCCTTCTCCCTGAGAGAGAAGNGTGGGTCGCGGTGCTCGGGGCCCTACCGGTGCCGTGGGACTGGTGTGTTTTGCCCCGGTTTTGTCCCCGGGTGATGAAGGCGGGGGGAGGAGGGCGAAGGGCCTTCGGGGCTCCCAGCGCCCCAGCTGCGAGCGAAGGGCAGGACGAGCAGGTGCCGGCAGCGCCCGGGTTGTGGCGCTGGGATTTGCTGCCCTCGGTGCTTTTCGTGGCTTTTCCACCTGGTTCCCCGCCACACTCTCGGACGGGTCGTGTTGGGCGTTCACAGGTTGTGGTGTGTCCGGTGGTCGTGCTGATGTCGCCTGTATCATTCATAAAACGAGCTGGCGTTCAAGTATTTCAGAATTACCTGGCTTTTCCCTCCCCCACAAATCCTTGGTTTTGAACTACAGTGTGTTCAGGAAGTTTCAGCTGACTTAAGGCACTTGGTGCCGGCTGTTCAGCTAATTACACTGATGTTGCTAATACGTAATACATACATAATAATGTTGCCTGCCTGCATTCCGTGGTCTTTTTTCATTTTTGAATATGTTTTCTGTTGTAAAGTGTCTTAATGTTGGGATACGGTTTACAGAGTCTTGTTTTGAGCCGTGATCATGACGGCCCTTTTCTGGTGCAAATGGTCCCACTTACTGCACTAAGTTCCTGTATTGAGCTCCGGAGTTGCACCCAAGGCCATAGCAAATGGTGGAAAATCAGTGAGGGAAAAGCAGGGGAGTAGGGCAATAACTGTGCAATGTTGTTGAAATGAAATTTCAGAAGTAACAAAACTGGATTTGCTTCTTGTGTTTCCTCTTCCTCTTTCTTGTCTTCGTACTTGACCCTCCTCAGCTTTTGCTTCCATGCGTTACTTGGTGTTAGTACAGATTTCACAGGCCAGATGTTAAATATGTTGCTTAAGGTTTTTTTTTTCTCCGTTTACCTGTCTGTGGGATGACTGTACCTAAGGGAAACAGGACTAAAATTGTGAGTGCAGGATGTGAGGTCTCTAGGGTTTAGAAGCTGTGTATATGCGTGACTGAAAAATTCACTAATTTTTTTTTTCTCCTTGTTCCAGATGGAAAAGAAGAGTTCATAATTTCTGGTTACATGATAGCAGAGGCTGAATAGGCATGAANAGGAGTCCCCTCACTTTTTGGAGGAGTCCCCTGGTGGCCGGGGAACCCTCCCGGAGCGGCCGCAGCGATCTCGGGACACCCACCCGAGCGGAGAGAACCACGTAGCGCAACACCGTGACACCCATTCAGCCATTTGCTGTCTTCCATGAAACCGGACACTTATGGCTACGACACCACTGATAGTTCTTTCTCAGTGCGATCCCTGCCGAGCAGCCCCGCAGAGCCGCATCTCCCCGGNTGTCCGGTGGTCGTGCTGATGTCGCCTGTATCATTCATAAAACGAGCTGGCGTTCAAGTATTTCAGAATTACCTGGCTTTTCCCTCCCCCACAAATCCTTGGTTTTGAACTACAGTGTGTTCAGGAAGTTTCAGCTG
This sequence comes from Pitta sordida, assembly GCA_013390025.1. Taxonomy (NCBI): domain Eukaryota; kingdom Metazoa; phylum Chordata; class Aves; order Passeriformes; family Pittidae; genus Pitta; species Pitta sordida. The sequence goes on along the minus strand of WEKX01013699.1, from coordinate 164,562 downwards.
ACTTAAGGCACTTGGTGCCGGCTGTTCAGCTAATTACACTGATGTTGCTAATACGTAATACATACATAATAATGTTGCCTGCCTGCATTCCGTGGTCTTTTTTCATTTTTGAATATGTTTTCTGTTGTAAAGTGTCTTAATGTTGGGATACGGTTTACAGAGTCTTGTTTTGAGCCGTGATCATGACGGCCCTTTTCTGGTGCAAGTGGTCCCACTTACTGCACTAAGTTCCTGTATTGAGCTCCGGAGTTGCACCCAAGGCCATAGCAAATGGTGGAAAATCAGTGAGGGAAAAGCAGGGGAGTAGGACAATAACTGTGCAATGTTGTTGAAATGAAATTTCAGAAGTAACAAAACTGGATTTGCTTCTTGTGTTTCCTCTTCCTCTTTCTTGTCTTCGTACTTGACCCTCCTCAGCTTTTGCTTCCATGCGTTACTTGGTGTTAGTACAGATTTCACAGGCCAGATGTTAAATATGTTGCTTAAGGTTTTTTTTTTCTCCGTTTACCTGTCTGTGGGATGACTGTACCTAATGGCAACAGGACTAAAATTGTGAGTGCAGGATGTGAGGTCTCTAGGGTTTAGAAGCTGTGTATATGCATGACTGAAAAATTCACTAATTTTTTTTTTCTCCTTGTTCCAGATGGAAAAGAAGAGTTCATAATTTCTGGTTACATGATAGCAGAGGCTGAATAGGCATGAAGGAGACTATAGTGGGAATGAGAAGTGTCAAAAGAGAAGAAATGAATCCTACAAATGATGATTCACTGTTTGAGACCGTTTTTGACTGGGACTATCTCTTATGGGAAGTTCGTTTGACATTTTTAGCTGCTGGTTTTTTAATCTATTTGGGAGTGTTTCTTGTGTCTCACTGGTTGTCTTCATGGAGAAGTACCACTTACCGTGCCTTGCGTGCAAAGGAGAAGGTGTTTTGGAATATGGCAGTCACACGTGGTGTGTTTGGACTTCAGAGTTGTGTTGCTGGGTTATGGGCTTTGCTCATAGATCCCGTTTTTCATGCTGACAAAGTGTACTCACAGCAAAAGTGGAGTTGGTTTAACTGTTTAATAGCTGCTGGATTTTTCTTGCTTGAAAATGTAGCAGTCCATGTGTCCAACGCTGTTTTTAGAACATTTGATGTGTTCTTGGTAGTTCATCATTTGCTTGCTTTTGGTGGCTTGGCCGGTCTGGTAATTAATGTGAAATCTGGACATTATCTGCCTTTGATGGGAATGCTACTGGAGATGAGTACTCCTGCAACATGCATTTCCTGGATGCTCCTGAAGGTAAGAGCGTGATAATTTTCAGATTGTGTTTGAGTGCCAGTTTTCATGCATTTTACTTGTCCGTGGGTAATCTCTGGGGTTTGTCTGGGTAGCTTTTCATCAACACTGTGTTTATCCAACTGATGTCCATGTTATTGCCATACCTGCTTTTGTTAAGAGATTTCTGTGGTCCTCCATGTGGGTGTCTGTGCGGTGCTGTGTGCATGTGGACTGTGAGATGGTACGGATTCATGAGTTTGGGATGCCATATCCATGTGGAATATCGTTGCACTACATGGAAAAAATGCTTGAGAGCGTGTGTATGTAAAAGCTGGATACTTGCATTAGTTCTACAGCTTCCTCAGTTCCTTATCTTGAAGTAACAATCTCACTTCTGCATACTTTGTGTTCCTGTTTTTCTAGGCAGGCCGTGCTAACACCTTTTTCTGGAAGGCAAACCAGTGGGTGATGATCCACCTGTTCCACTGCCGCATGATTCTTACATACCACATGTGGTGGGTGTGTATCTTCAATTGGAATTCTGTGGTAGAGAATCTGGGACTTCTTCACTTTATTGTTTTGTTCTCGGGATTATTTGCTGTTACACTAATACTTAACCCATACTGGACATACAAAAAAACTCAGCAACTCCTCAGCCCAGCTGATTGGAACTTTGAAAATAAAGCAACAGAAAATGGAAAATTAAATGGTGAGACACACCAGAAGAGGATGTAACACAGAAGCAGCCGTTTCCTAGTCAGGTAACGGGAAAATACAATGCGAAGGAATTCTTTGCATGTGAACTAGAAGCTTTTGCAAGAAGCTCATTGATACAGTGGTTCCTTGCTGGTAGCGTTCTGTATGCATCACAATTACTGAAAGTATTGTTTGTGTTTCATCTCTTCATATGCATAAGAACTTCAACCTCTTAGTTATAAATTACGCCAGTAATTTTGTCAGGTTGGACAGTATTTCATAATTAAGTAGTGACGTGCTCCCTAATGGCATCCTTTGTCCTAATGCTTCGAGGTGGCTTCCCAGTCAAATCGTCTGTTAAGTTCAGCTTGAATCAAGTTTAGCTTGAACCTTATTTCGCATACGGTGGATATGCTGATACTGGAAATTACGTGAAGTTGTTTATTAAGACCAATTATGACCCAAGTTAGGTATGCATAGTTCTTGTGTGCCCATGAATCATTCCGAGTGGCTGAACTGGTCAGTGGTAGAATGCAGTCATGGTTCAGGTTTGGGGGTTGTTGGTGGTTGATTTGTGGGTTTGAAATTTTTTGGGTTGGGTTTTTCAGGGGGTTTTTAAATTTTATTTTTTCTTTTAAGTGCACTCGAGAAATGGGAAGGTAATTGAGTGTTCACTGTTGAAGTGAGTTGCAGTTTTCAGGTTGCCCTCAGTATGAGAGAAGTTCATATCCACTAAATCCATGCATGTAAAGATGTTTGTAACATTTGTTACATGGCCGGTCTAGCTGGGTAATCATAGTAGTCCCTTCTGGACTTGAAACCAATGAAACACGAAGTGGGAATAGCAGACTATAACTTTGTCTTTGAAAAGGCTGCTGCTTGATTAGTAAAATAATTTATTTTGAGGTCCCACATGAGGGGTCATGCAATTAGTTCCATGAGTCCTCCTGTTATAGTTCCTCTTAGTTTTGGAAATGCGCTAAAGTTTTAGAGGATTTTAGAATCTGAGATAATTCCTCTATGGAGGATAGCCCTTATCACCTCCTGTAGAGTTCAGTTTTCTTTCAGTATTTTAATTTACCTACAAAGAACATTCAAAATGACACTAACAATCTTTGCACTTTATCTGACGCATTAAAAAAATTTTTCCTTGATCTGACGAATTGAGTTGCTTTTTAGAGAGGGACTAATGGCAATGGATGTTGTCCCACTGAAACGTTTGGTCTGAGGGTTCCGGGGTGAAATGATGGGAAGTGGACGAGGGAAGGGATAACGATCACCGTGGAAGAGAGTGACGCCTAGTGGCACGAGAATGACGAAAGGCTATTTTTGGTGCCTGGAACTCTTGAGATTAAAAAGCCTTTTAATTGAAACTCTGTGTGACATGACTGATTCACAGAGTTATTTTCCTAAGCCGTAAGACTTGGCAAGCCTTGAGGTAGAGACTCTGTGTACTGATCTGTGATGGAGCATGTTGCTTTGGACATGTAAGGGAAGCACTCACTGGTGTAAATAGCCCCGGTTTATTAATTTTTGATGGCCATGTCTTTGATTTTGTTCTGAGTGATGGGAGTCAGGGTGTTGCGTTCCTTAATTCATTTTGTGCAAGCACAGAGTTGAATTGCTGGTCTGTGAGGGAGAGGAAACATCTTACCATGAGGTCACAAATGTATAGCCAGGTCTTCTTGATAACAGTGAGGTGGTGAATATCTGAAATATCAAAACTGGGCTGAAAGGGTCTTAGTAATTTTATGTAGCAACCCTTTCTCTTATTCTGCTGATACTGAATAGAGAAAATCGAAATTTGGAGCTGCCTTCTTAAGCTGGGCATAATGAGGTCGCAGTGTTTTGGTAATGTCACTTGTCTGGGCACCATCCTATAACCAAAAGGGTTCTCTAGAACTTGAAATGATGTACCTCTCCCGAGGAGTTATGTGTGGGAGGATAATGTTAAAATTACCTTGGAAGAGAGCAGAGGGATGAATTCCTCAGAAATGGAACTGAAAAATGTGATCCGAATGCATGTCCGGCAAACCTCACTTGGAGGAGTTCCAGGGAGAAAGGCAGAGGGTAATTACCGGCCACCAGATAAAACAATGATGGTGTGCTCCATGAAACTTAAAACTTGAAGGTTTCAGTTGGATAAAACAAGATAATAATTACAAAAATCACAGCTACAGAATTCTGAAGAATTCTAACAGAAAATGGGAGCATCAGAAAAAGTTTGGGCCAATGTGTGATTCTTACAGTGGATGACTCTTACTGCTCTGAAACAAGCCTGAAGAAGTTCTTAAACCGAGGGGCTTGGTTTCTAATTACTCTTATAACTAAGTAGTGCTTTTCAACCCAAAGGTTGACTAGCCACAGCTTGTTTGGAAATTTTGATGTGAAGCTAATCCCAGTCTAGGCCTTTTGTATGTCCTCATCCACAATCCCAGGCAAATTCACAGCTTCAGTAGTGGCTGGGTCAGGTCACAAGGTGTGCTGCTGTGGATTTAGAAAAGTCTTGTGTAATGTGATTGTGGATGAATTTTTTTGTTTGTCAAGGTGACTGTTAGAGACTTGCTTCTGCTTTCTTGTTGAGCAAGCTTGTTTGTAGGGGTGCTGTTTGTGACACCTTTCTGGGTGAAGCTTATTTAAAAAAACAAACCCAACAACCTAAACCAACAAGCTATGAAGGGTGTGAGATTGTTTGGTTTGGTTTTAAAAGGCAATAAAATCTTGCCTAAGACACCTTGGCCAGGCATCTGGTTCTGACTGTCTTCATACAACATTCTTAAATCACAGTTTGTGTTTTCTTCCATTTGAATCTCGTCATATTGTTGTTGTTTCCCAATTTTTCTATAATACTTACTTGCAGTACTGGGTACGATCTTGCAGCAGTCACTTTGCCACAGCAGTAATTTTGTCTAGTAGTTTTCAGCATATCCTGTCAGGCCCAACTTCCACTAAATAACCATGACCAAACCTTTCAGGGTTTTTGCATTTTCCTGATAACCATGATTAAATATTCATGTCATATACAGTTGCAATAAACCTTTTTTAACCTCAGGGAGACTCTCACTAAAGCAAATTTAGAGAAGTTAACTCAAGTCTGCTCTTATGCAATGTAATGTTTATTGAATGGTACAGTATCTTTACACTGTGTACATAAATAAAAGTATTTTATTGAATAGCTGTCTACTCTGAGTTTCATTTACTGAATTAATAATGCCTATTATTTTTTTACTTGCTGTTTGTATCTTAAACAGGTTTTCCAATGTATGCACTAAAAAAATTATTAGTTTGTTTAGAAGTGTTCAGTTCAGCTTGACAAAGGTAATGTCATATCCATGGAAATAGCTACGAAACCTTGTGAACTAATGTTCCTTCACCAGCATTTAACATATTATTCCCATGAGCTTGTTTAGAACACTAGAAGCTGTGCTATGTCTAAGCATGCATTAAAACAGTGAAGAAAGCATCTTGGGGAATAACCTTTCTGGCCTGTGTATTTTAAATGAGGGGGGGGGGTGATTTTATTAGGCACTAACTGTGAAAACATTTCACAGAATTTCACAGAATTTTCACAGAATATTCTGAGTTGGAAGGGACCCACAAGGATCATCGAGTCATTTGGTGCCACATGACACTTCATGGTTTAGTATGAGCTACCTTAGATAAATAACAAAAAAACCAACCAAAAACGTGTCTCACTGAAAAATAATACAATTCTAAGCATTAAGTGTGTGTCTTGCATGGTACTTTGCAGGAATTCATTCCTGATGCTTTTTAGCTTTAATGAGTTAAAGGAACACAGCGTCATTACTGGCATTTTAATTATTCTTATAAGAATGCACTGTGAAAGCAACTGGCTGGCTGTCTCTGCAGTGAAGTCCCCAAGATTAATTGAAGCAGAATCAAGACATTCATGTGTACAGCTCCTCTGACTGGAATGTGTGTGGGTACAGGCTGGGATGAAAAGAACAATGTATAATAGTGTTTGTATGAATAAAGTCCCTTTTTTTTTTTGTAAACAATCGGTAAAATGGATTTAAATGTTTTTAATGTTTTGCTGTGCTGGTGTTTTCAATTAAAAGGTGAATGTATTTTACTTAGTAGCTCTTACCATATTTCTCAAAAAGTATTGGGGCACACTTATTCTGACAGTGCTATTCAGCAATTGCAATCTTCTCATCTTGTGTCATGGCACTGGCACTTAACTTGTGACAAAAAAATACAAGCAGCAATCATCAATTAAATAAACTATGGCTGTTTCATGTAGTTGTCAGCCCCTAGATGGGTTTCCAGTGTTGGAAGAGACTCTTCGTGCTCTGGATCTGCTTGACTAAATCAGTGTGTTTTGGTAGTGATGGTGTCACAGAGCAGGAACAAGTGTGTTTGCAGCACATTGTGCTTTCCTGTTTCCCCCAAGCTGAATGGTGCCAAATGAGGTGGAATGACAGAGATACAGCAAACCTGCAAGGACATAGCTGTCCTTGGTCATAGTTCAAGGTGGCACACAGGCCGAGCTTGAAAGCAGTGGCTTCTGCTCGTGTGTCCACAAATAAGTAGAAAGCAAGGAAATTGGTTGTGCCACTGCTTCCTGCTATTCTGTCTGTGTTATGATGAGTCAGCTAAGGTCAATTCTGAGTCCCTGCGGATACGACCTGAGCAGAGAGTGGAAATTTAATACTGGCTCTATCAGATGCATTGCTTCTGGTCTGAAATATTTATTTCCTCATGTGATTCCAGCTGCCTCTGCTCCTTTAAATGCTTGGCTCATGTTAGTGTGTTGTATAAGCTGACAATGTTTTCACCAATATGTCACCTGACACTGTAGAGAAGGGATTTACACCCACCTGACTGCAACCTCCCTTCAGGTAGTTGTAAACAGCAATGAGGTCATCCCTGAGCATCCTCTTCTCCAGGCTGAACAACACAGTTCCCGCAGTCACTCCCGCAGTTGCTCCCCACAGGGTTTGTTCTCCAGTCCTTTCACCATCCTCGTTGCTCTTCTCTGGACCCTCTCAAGTAG